>OMOW01035445.1:11149-23364 GCA_900312555.1 Lamprogrammus exutus
AAAGATGAGTTAAGATTAATAGTATTTCATAAGGTCCATCTTGTAGGAAGGTTATAACAATGGTGTCACACTTGTGCATTATTAAATTATACATTCCAACAAGATGGACCTTATGAAATACTACTAATCTTAACTCATCTTTGGCTCTTACGGTAGGTATAACAGAGAAAGAGAACTGGGAATAACCCATTGTCATTAAATTACAAACACATTAACCAACGTGTGAAGGCAAGTAACCTTACACCAAAAGCATAATATAGCACAAACATCAGCTTTGATATGCCTGCCTCACAGAGCAAAGACTCTTCTGCAGCAAGGCTAATGAGCAAGAAAAGTTACCTTACCTGTTCCCTGGGTACAAACCCGATTCTTGCTCACTAAACGTCACACAAACATGCGAGTTGATAAACGGACAGCAAGTGAGAAGGCTGATTGCAGTCTTTGAAAAATCTGTAGCTCCAACGGTAGAAAGGTTACAAGACTCCCAGCGATGCTCATGTGTTGTGGATGGGCACCACCACATCTTCCACCCTGACTCTCAACACCAGTGCCCCTAAGGGCTGCGTGCTCAGCCCTCTCCTATACTCCCTGTTCATGCACGACTGCGTGGCCACCCACAGCTCCAACACCATTAACTTTGCTGACGACACGACCGTCACCGGCCTGATCTCTGGCGACGATGAGACGCCCTACAGAGAGGAGGTCAGAGCCCTGACATCTTGGTGCCAGGACAACAACCTCCATCTCAACATCAGCAAAACAAAGGAGCTGATTGTGGACTACAGGGAGAAGGACATGCACCCATCACCATCAATGGGACCACGGTGGAGAGAGTCAGCAGCTTCAGGTCCCTCGGGGTTCACATCAGCGAGGCCCTGACCTGGACTCACCACACAGACACCATCACAAAAACAGCAAGACAACAGCTTTTCTTTCTCCACAGTCTGAGGAGGTTCAACATGGACTCTAGGATACTCTGCAACTTCTACAGGTGCACAATTGAGAGTATCGTGACTGGCTGCATCACCGCCTGGTGTGGCAATTGCACCACCCTCAACCGTAATGCATTACAGAGGGTGGTGAAAACTGCACAGCACATCACCAGGATGGAGCTGCCATCCATGGAGGAGGACCTCTACACCCAGCGGTTCAAGAAGAAGGCCAACAGGATCATCAAAGACCCCAATATCCCCAGCCACAAACTGTTCGAAAGGCGTGTTGAATTGACACGGAATCACCCTATTGAACTCTTTAGCTCTCAAGCTCATCACTGACACTTTACTGCACCATATTGATACATGGACGTTACTTTACACTATGCTACTTTGCTCTTCTGATATATTTTCTTTTTTTTTAACTTGTACTATATATACTGGTACTGTACATTTACAATTCTACTACACTGGCCCCACCTGTTTACTTACCTGGTTACTTACTGTTTACAATCTGCTCACATTACAGTATATATATTTATTTACTACCTGTTTATAATCTGTTTAAGTATCAACAGTAAACATTTATCCATCTCTGTATATTTGATCCACCACTGTATCTATATTTATATGCTAACTATAAACTGTTCACATTATTTATATACATTTACCACATTACTGCACAAGCTTTTTACTCTAGAGTTTATACATCTTACTATTACTCACCTGGCTACCACAGCTATCACCCTTCTAACACAGCATTATATTTTTTATTTCATACTTTATTCTATTATACGCTATCCTATATTTTAGCTGCTGCACCATTTATGTTCATTCTTTATCTTAGATTCGTTAGAGCACTGTTGGAAGAAGCCTATGATTCAAGAATTTCATTGCCAACAATTGCTTGCTGTAATTGTTGTGCATATGACAATAAAAGAACTTCACTTGACCTGATTCTAACATTCAACCTGCTTTACCATTCGCAAGAAGATGGTAAGGAATAACTTCCTGGGTGAACGTGCCTTTAGTACCGAGGGCATTGGCATACGTCACCCAGGTCACAGGTGACTTTGTTTGCATAGGTACTCAACCTGCACACCGCCTCTGCCAGTCAGTAGAGATGATATAGAACCTATTTTGACAGTAAAAACACTTCCTAGAAAATGTCTTGAACTCAGAGGTTAGTTTCAATTAAACACTAGAAGGACATTTTTATTTTATCGAGAGAAACAATGGCAACAGTAATGATAATAGAACTTATTGATATATTTGTCATGTATTGGTATGTAATCGTCATTTTTTTAAATCTGATCTGGACCAAATTGCACCTTTTGATATTGTATCATAGGATAACTATGTCAAATTTTTTCTGTCGCATTACTTTGGAAGACAAAAATATGGTTTAAAAATCAAAAAGTCCTGGGTCCAGATCGATTGGTTCAGATTGAATATTGTGGTATAAAAATGTTTATGGAATTTCTTTTCTGGCGTGGATGGTGTGTTTGTGTATGTGTTTGTGTGCACATGCATGTGCCAGAGCTACAGAGGCAGCAGGTATCTGTGGTCCAGCTGCAGGATGAAGCTGAGCGGCAGCGAGCCAAGCTGGAGCAGACAGAGCAGGACAAAGTCTCTGAGCTGAGCAACCTGAGGGAGGAACTGCTTAGCCAGACACAACAGCTAGACAGTTGCCAGTCCCGGGTCAGCACGAACACACACACAGTCAAAAATACATTATACATCCTGTTGGATATGATGCCAGTCCGAGTGGCTATGACATGTATATTTGAAAGCAACTCATTATTGTCACAGTGCTAGGCTAATGTAGTTTTAATAATGTTTAGTTATTTGCTGAAAGATATAGATTATGGCTAAAAAAAGGAAATTAAATCATGGAAATCTGGTAGGTAGTTATGGAAAAGGTTTTGGAATTTAATTGGCAAATAAATGTACCAGTCACTCACTGAATGATGAACATTATTATGGGTTTATAATTCACAGAGTTGGTGCCACCTTATCTGTCTATTGTTTTCTTCTTACCTGTGGTGGTCTTCTTTAAGCACTACATTTCCCAAGCACCTTAGCGGTTTACCTCTCGAGCACGGTGTAGGAAATAAAAGGAATGGTTTCCGGGTTGAGTCTGTTTTTGTTAGCTGTGCAAATAAACGTAGAGCTAGCTTATGTTAGCTCCTCAACTAAAGGATTACTTCTCCGTCTCCTCTTTGCATCGATCTCCCACAGTACAAAACCTATAAATCAATTTATTAAAGCATGTCAATGTTATTCAGTTTTCATTCATGTTATATTCAGAGTAAGGCATCTCTGCATGCATTTCCTCACCTGGTGAACCTTGCATTCAGATTACATAATGCGTCATGTATTAAAAAATAATTAATTTCTATTTTCCTTTTCACTCTCGCAGGTCATGTTGTTGAAGTCATACCACCAGCTGGAATGTGAATTAATGGTTTGTGTGTTGTTCAGATCTCATACCTGGAAGTAGAGGTGGAAACCCTGACAGAGCAGCTTCACGCCCCTGACGTGTGTGACGAGGATCAGAACGGCAGTGTGACAGTGGACGATCTGGACCACATTCAGAAGATGAACAGGGAGCTGGAGCAGCAGCTCAGTGACAAAAACAGGGTCAGACAACTTTTTATTCCCTCCAAAAAAAAATTATATCCTTGTGAGATAACTTTCCATTCAGATTTTGTTATTTGCTGTAATCTTTGGGGGAGTATTAGAATTGTATGCAATACATATAATGGCATGACATGTCGTAAATATAGGGATGAATAATCTGAGTATTGAGTGCATGCACACATAGTGAGTGACTATCTGTTGTTATGCAGACCATCAAGCAGCTGCAGCAGAGACTGGCAGAACTGAAGAGGACTCTGCAGAAAGAACTGGTGAGACACACTGGCCCTATCTACACCTTGCATTAACATGTGTTCTTATTTTCCAGTTAATAACATTCATCTCTACCCAATATGATTGTAAAACAGAAATGTTTTCAATATGATGCGGTTGTATTCAACACTACCACAAACTACAGTTTCACTGTGACGCCTTGTCAGAAAAATCCTTACAGCAAACATTACACACTTCACAAAGGTAGGATTTATAATAAGCCTGTATTATTGGATTCCATTATATTCTGCACTGCTTTGTGTTTTTTTGTTTTTTTGTAAGCTGAATCAGAAACTCTAAATTGCCCTTAGGTGTGAATGGGAGTGTGAGTTTGTCTATCCCAGTGTGTCAGGCAAGATGAGCTCCAACCCCCTGCAAACGTCAACAGGATAAGCGGGTCTAGAGGATGGATGAGTGGATGGATGGATGGGCCACTGAATCTAAATTAAGATTTAATAATATTCTACAATGTGTGTTGCTTTATTTGTGCTCTGCAGAAGTTGAAGCCTGAGCCAGAAGCTGAGGGGAAAGACAAGCTACCAGAGAGCCGAGCAGAAAAGCAGGAGAAGGTTTGTCCTGATCCACTGCCAGCATCCAGCCCAAGCCCCCCCACCTCCAACACCACCGTGACCAATACCTCAGACCTCAATGACTCCAGAGAAATAAACTTTGAGTATCTCAAACATGTCGTCCTCAAGTTTATGTCATCCAGAGAGGCTGAGGTAAGTGGAGTCGAGGATGTTATGTTTGTCTGTCCATCTGTCTGTCAGCAAGATATTTTTTGTAGGTGGGACTTGGGTCAAGGAAACGTTTGTGGTCATCAGTGCTCATTTGGCTGATGCTAGAAATTTGACTCCTAAGTAAGTGAAAAGAAGTGACCTTTGTGAGGAAATGGTGGAACCTGGTTGTTCTGAGTCTGTGTTGTGTGTGTTTTTCTGTCAGGCGTACCAGCTAATACGAGCTGTGTCTGTGTTGCTGAACTTCACTCGTGAGGAGGAGGACATGCTTAAACAAACTCTGGAATATAAGGTTGGTTTGTTGACAACAGTTCCCATATGCCCATATGCAGTGCTCATCTTCACACACGTAATTTGAAATCAAACCACTGCTATTTCCTGACTATTTACTCTCTGCCATAGTAGTGAGTTTGTTTTATAGTTGACCATTTCCTGTGCACCAGATCACCATTGCACTGTTAGTGCTTGTTCTTACTACAAATGTAGATACTGATCATTAATAGATTATGTATGTGTTAAACAAGACTAATTTCTACAGATTTTGATATTCTATAATAGGTGCAGGTACTAGGTAAAGTCAAGACATAGAAGTATTTTTTTCATGGTTACCTGCACTGAAATATACCTTGGATACTGATTTAGCATAGTGGCCGGACTGGAACTGTTTGAGGTGTCCCAAATTCTGACTTGCACAGAAGGCTGCCAGCCTATTAGGAACTAATATTTTCCGTGCCTGTTGTATGATGGATGGATTAAACATCCAAACTGCCTCATATGTTGATTTGGATGAGTTGCACTCTAATTGGTTTGTTTTTTATGTTCTAGATGTCCTGGTTTGGATCTAAGCCTTCTCCGAAGGGCATCATTCGACCCTCAATCTCAGGGGCTTCAGCTCCCTGGAGCTGATGGGCAGTAGAAAGAACTGAAGTAATGGAGAGAAAGCACTGTAAGGGAGAAGTTCTTCCTGCATGGCTCCCGTCACTGAACAGACTCCAGCTTTAACCTTCACACAGCCTCCCACAGTTTGGCTTGTCTCTTTGGAGGATGGATTGTTGTTTTCTGCTCTGTGGGGACTTAAGGGCTGCACAGTAACTCTGAGGGATATAGGTCTATTCATAAAATGACATTATTTTCATGTCAATTGGTCAGGCAGACTGGCTTTTAACCTAAAGTTAGAACTGAAACCAACTACATTCACACTAGAGTTGAAGTTTTCTTTCCTCTGACATGTGACACAGATCTGTTGTTTTCTAGACAGTGTGACCAGTAAACAGCCAGCGTTGGCATGTACGAAAATGTGATGCAACAATGGAAAGACCAAGAGTAACGGGAGTGGTGCTTGGGGAAAATGCTTTTCAAACATTCAGTTGTTGCAACAAAAACAGATTTGTTTCATTTTATTCTTGTCGTTCTCTGTTCATGTTGGTGGTGGATTTGGTTTTTACCTTTTATAATTTACATGAACCTTCCAATACTGTCAAATTAGAAGATCGATGTGAACATGGTAGGTGTTGCCAGTGACTGCCTGTGGTTGTTGAAGGATGTTAAAGGAAAAGAGAACAGCATTCATATTCTGGTGAAACCTCTGCTCCCTGAAGGACCTTTTTCAGTAGCCTGTTACCTGCTTCATTTTTTTTAATCTCTGAGGCCTTCGTAATGAAAATGTGTCATTTTAATGACATCCTGACTTTCAACTGTATCATGAAACTTCAGTACAAGCGGTTCTAAACAGCTCATTTTCTTAAAGTTTTCATATTCCCTACATGTTTCTGCTGTGAGTTGAGCTTCCCAAGCAGACTTCCCTCAGATTTGCTTTTGTCACCAGACGAGCAATGACCCAATAAAGAGTTTGATTGGTAGACTATGTTGGCAACAGTACACAGGTTTGCAGAAAGAGCTGCCTGGGAGGCTCAGCTCAGGTTAAAAATAAGCCCAGGCCCATTGCCCACCCTTATGGATTCACAGAATATATTATTTTATTCCGAAATGGTGCAATAAACCTTAGTGTAATATTATTAAAATATGAGCGTTTGGAGCACTTGGATGCTCCTGCACTCAAGCACCTCTGTTGATCACAACTCATCAGTCAAACTATGAGTATTCAGTGATTAGGGCTTTGAGTGAAAAGAAAATGGCTACCAACTAGCCACTTGTGGCAGGAAGTCACTGCAGTTTTTGCAATGGTCCCAGCGTAAGGAATCATATCACATGCCGATTATTTTAGGTCCTTTAACAGCAGTATGAATTATGGGCCATAGCTGACCATTTTGAAAATCATTACAATGCGCTAAAATAAGTAAATGCTATATATAAAGGAAGTTGACTGGAGGACATGCTTTACCTGTATCTGCCTTTGCTGATGTAAATGAAAGTACATTCCATATTGTCTATTTATATATGAAATGTGTACATATGCATTGAGAACTTTATAAATCGGTGGA
Source organism: Lamprogrammus exutus (assembly GCA_900312555.1). Taxonomy (NCBI): domain Eukaryota; kingdom Metazoa; phylum Chordata; class Actinopteri; order Ophidiiformes; family Ophidiidae; genus Lamprogrammus; species Lamprogrammus exutus. The sequence goes on from OMOW01035445.1 coordinate 18,173, forward strand.
TGTAAATGGTTTGATGTGACCAGTTGCAGTATTTATCATCATCATAGACCCATTTTGTTTGATCCTTGGCTTGTCACTCAGTCACAGCAGCGACAACAGTTTCTTTTTTATTCGTGGGAAGCCAAGGAAGTCAGCATGCCTGCATTGTCGAATCCCTGAAACAATCTGGTTCATCTTTCCAGGACCTTTTAGGATCAATTTCATTTCCTGAGTTTTATGCTTTTTTTTTTAATTCATTCCACTAATATGCATAAAATATGAAGCAGAAGCACATCAGTCTGCTAACTGGGAAATGGAAACTATTTTAGGTCAAATGCAGGTAGCAGTATTTGAACTTAAAAGTTGTATCTGAACACACAACTTATGCAATAGTAGGAGGGGCGCATCAGCAAAATAAGCACTGTCATCTTCTGTTACTAGTGACTGGTCCACTGGTTAATATACTGTCTCCATGAGAATTAAAGAATCAATGAATACACTTTTTAACCTGGTTGATTCTGCTGCATCATTACTGTACAATCATGACCGATTTAACAAATGCTGCCTCTATAAAGGTTTCCTTTCCCACATTCTTTGATAATAAATAGAGGGTGATTTCATGACTTCTGGCTGCATCATTTATATTTGATAGAATTTTCTTTCAATCTTCCCTTCATTTTCCCAAATTGTTTTGCAAATTAGTACCTCTATTTTCTTTCATACTGTATTATATGTGTTTATTCCTGTTGTGCATTGTCTCATCTTTACAAACTAATAATTTTAAGATTTATGACTGATTTACTCATACATTTACGCGTACATTCTCTGAATATTTCATGATTAAATTTTTTGTCTCCCATCTCTCACTACTATAATTTGTTAATGCAAATAAAACATAAAATAAAAATGTAAATGAAATGCCAAGCACCCTATGCACACGCAGGACCGCTGAACAATGTTTCTGCCAAGTTTGGAGGCGCTCTCCAATTATAGTATTATATAAAATAAGATTTGTGAGCAGCTTTGCGTCACGCTTCGGTAGCAATTGTTGCACCCCTTCTGTGAGTGGCGCTGTTTGCATTTTTAAAGACGGAAACTGAAACAGTAGAAGAAATTGTCCGGAAACCACTTTTGGTGAACACGCGGTACGTCCGGCCTTTCCAACAGGGCAGCGAGAAGGAACATGGTAAGAACCCACGGCTGCTCAATAAAACCCTTCAACTTGACACGTTTAGATCCCCTAAACCTTACAAAATGTGTGAGATTCGTAACCATAAGCGTACCAGGTATCTGTTGTCGTATGTATTGATGAATCAGACGCAACTGTGATTGAGTAAAATTAACAATTATCGGGCGTACGGGCAGATGGTAGCAGCTAAGCTGCGTTGCTAACTACCCCAAGGCTGTGACATGAAGGAGACGCAGCGTTTGTCGCTAACTCTAGCTTGCTGAAATAGCTTGGCAATATTTATTTGTTTAACCAAATTCTCGGACAATCGATGCGTTTGGTAATTTTACGTTAGCGGGTAAGATGTTTGAGTTTTGCGGAGTCGGAAATGTTGCTTATTTCGCGTTGCCAATTTTAGCGAGCTGGCTCGTGTTGAAAACAGCCGAGGCGACGCTTGTAGCTTGAGATGGCTGACTGACACTATATGGTGCATTAATACCGTTGTGTCCTGGTTCAGGCCAAGATCAAGGCAAGAGACCTGCGGGGTAAGAAGAAAGAAGAGCTGCTGAAGCAGCTGGACGACCTGAAGAATGAGCTGTCCCAGCTCCGTGTGGCCAAGGTTACCGGAGGAGCTGCTTCCAAGCTCTCCAAGATGTAAGTACCGGTTGGGAAGGAGCTTGCATATAGAGTGTAGATTATATTAAGTTATTGCAGGTGTTGCACGACTTATTCATGACTGTAAGATGTTAATAGAAGAGTTACAAAAGTAATTGAAACGTCAATGATTGTATTCCATACTGTTGCTAATGTAGTCAATGTCTGATGTGGTTTATGGTTCTGTACCATATAATTCTGTTACTGGCTCTCACCATTAATGCTCTATGTACGTTTTACCATTCTGTTGTGAAGCGCCTTGAGATATCTTTGGATTTTAAAGTGTGCTATAAAAATAAAATGTATTATTATTATTATATTTAAAATGGATTAAAGGGCTGCATTGTTTATATTTGGTGATGTCTTGCACAAAGAACTGTCTGGATACAGAGCTGATAGCACTCCTGGTCTGGTCTATGATTAGCCTCAGCACTGCATATTTTCGGCCTACATTTGATTTGCTGAATCAGGTGTGATCAGCCAATCAAGATCTCGGGGCACCAGCCCCTGATCAAGTGAACACATCTTAACACACAAGAGTGACCTACTTTGAGTACTTAGAAAAGCGCTATATAAATTGAATGTATTATTATTATTATTATAATCAGGTGTGGGTGGAGCAGGGAGGGGTGGAAGACTTGCAGTGGTCGTAGTGCTCAAGAACCAGGGTTAGGAACCACTGTTTTAGACCACGGTGGCGTTAACCATATTTGTAAAGCTTTAGGTAGGATACTCAATAAAGATGCTGTGCTGGTTTGGGTTGATGCACCAGAGTCACCTGATCTTTTATTGGAAAACTGCACACTCCCTGCTCCATGTACAAAATGGGGCAACCGTGAAAAAAAATCACCTCATCTTTGTTAATCCGTACTCTTTGTTCCTCCTAGCCGTGTTGTCCGCAAATCCATCGCCAGAGTTCTGACTGTCATCAACCAGACACAGAAAGAGAACCTGAGGAAGTTCTACAAGGTAAGAGCGACAAAAAGTCCTATATTTTTTAATTACTCTATTCATGACACACAGATGTGTTTGCCCTGGACTTTTCTCTGCATGGCATCCCTGGTCAAAGATGATATTTGTTGAGCTGATGATTTGCTGAAGCATTCAACAACTGCTTACCAAAAGACTGAGACTTGAGATGTCCTGAATGTTCATTGTCTTTCACTGTTTACGTGGATTGCAGTATTCCCATTCACAACTAAAGGTGCATTCAGATTGTTTCCCAATAACCCTTCTCAATGTGTGGTTTTCTGTAATGAGTTTACAGCTTGAAACCATTCTCTGAAGTGATGCGTGTTAACATGAGTAGATTGTAATGGCACAGAACGAACAAAGGTGGTTCTCCAGGAGATGTAAGGCCGAAACGGCAGAAGAGATGAGCAAGGGGAATCACAGAACCATAGTTTACCAAACCCTAACATACTGCCTTACCCTGAAGTTGTTTGGGTTAAATATAACAGAAAATATTGTAAATTTCTTTCTGTGAGGACTGTCTGAAATTGACATAGGTAGACTGCAGTAGGTGTAGATTTAATAAATGTGACAAATGTATCAAGAGTGTTCTGAGCTGGACACTTAGACGCCCAACACTGCCAGTAACCATAGCAGCCAGCAACTGTGAAATTGTTCACAGTGACCTGAAAAATAGAATTGCCTGCAGTGTTATACAATCTAACTCCTGTAATAAGCTCCATCTTTGTGAAATCTTAGGTTTTTAAGTGTGAGACAGGTCACTGTGGCTGTAGTTTGTTCAGTTGAATCAGATAACATCATCGTGTCAGGTTTTTATGTGTAAGTAAAAACACAATATAGAAATCTTTCAATGTAAAGCAGTCCAACGCTAAGACTACACATTCAAAGATGACTATATCAAATTAACACGTTAGTCCCCTCTGTGCTTACTGCTTGATGAAACTGAATGCATGAAGGAATGTAAAAGTTGTGTTTTTAAAACACAATCAAACCCTGCAGATATTTAACCAAATATCAAATCTGGATTATTGGATATTGACATGTTTCACACTGTCAATCCTTTCTTGTCCCTGTCTGGAGTTGTTTTGGTCCCAAATGCATAGTATGCTGCTATTTACGCCGTATTGATGTGATGGTGTCATTGGTTTCAGGGTAAGAAATACAAGCCCCTGGATCTGAGACCTAAGAAGACCAGAGCTCTCCGCCGCCGGCTCAACAAGCATGAAGAGGGTCTGCGGACCAAGAAACAGCAGAGGAAAGAGCTCCTCTACTCCATCCGCAAATTTGCTGTCAAAGCTTAGAGGCTTTTTCTATTGACTAAATAAAATCCAAGGAAAAGACAAGAGTTGTGTAGTTTCCTGCTTCACAAGCTGTCCAACAGTGATTACATCTGAAAGGAAGTTTGGTTGAATGGTCTTGAACTTGATTTGTAAATTACACAAAAATGATAATGAACCTAATGTGTGATTAGACAATGCAGATTTCAGGCAATCTACATTAGCTGATTTTATTTAATTGCAAGAACAAATAAGCTGTTTTGGGCTGCAGGTCTTCTGTCAAGGATGGCAGCAGAAAATGGCAATGTTTCATTCTCAGATCTGCTCTCCACAATGAAAACATGGGGTGGCACCATATTTTCATAGTACTGATGATAGAAGAGTACGACCTCACTGATAAGGCAGCCAAAAAGTGAAGCTAAAGACTTTTTATTTTTAAAATGTGTTTGGAAATAAAGGGATCTGTGTGGAAATTAATAAAAATTTCATGGGACTTTACAATCCTAAGTACTTGCAAATTGAAAATAAATACAAAAATGACAATATTTTTGATGTATTCACAGACTAGTAGACATTGTCCATGTGCTGCATGAGATCGCTATGGCTCAATTTCAGATTGAGCCGTGAGTCACACACACTTGTGATGGGTTGGCATTAATCCAGTCAAAAGTCCTGTCAGTTGGTAACTAGTAATCAGTGTGAAAAAGAAGTAATAAGGGAAAAGTAACAGAAGTATTATCTGAAAGATCACGTTTATCAGTAATCAAAGGAAGCAAACCTGATTTTTTAGAAATACACTGCTCAAAAAATTAAAGGAACACTTTGAAAACACATCAGATCTCGATGAGAAAAAAAATCATGCTGGATATCTATACTGATATGGACTGGGTAATGTGTTAGGAACGAAAGGCTGCCACATCGTTTGATGGAAATGAAAATTATCAACCTACAGAGGGCTGAATTTAAAGACACCCCGAAAATCAAAGTGAAAAAATGATGCGGCTGGCTAGTCCATTTTGCTGAAATTTCATTGCAGCAACTCAAAATTGTACTCAGTACTTTGTATTGCCCCCACGTGCTTGTATGCATGCCTGACAACGTCGGGGCATGCTCCTAATGAGACGACGGATGGTGTCCTGGGG
>OMOW01035467.1:3667-14026 GCA_900312555.1 Lamprogrammus exutus
GGCCTAAATGTTCGAGTTTGGAGTTCTGAGCAAGTCCTCATGTGCTCTATACCAAATTTGTATTCCACAGTATTATTTAGTATAGCTGATTCACACAATTTGTGGACGCTTCTTAGAATTTGTATTTAGCACTTTCCTGATAAACATGGATAGATATAACTATAAAAGTATCTTTGAATAATTTTTAATCTTTGGTTTGGAGAAGCTAACAACTGAGTCAAATGACTTCCAATTGAAATCACAGGTCAGTGGTGTCAGAGTCGAGTCTTTTTGGAATATGTTCAGTATGAGTTCAGCAAATTTGTAACTCAAGTCCAAGTTGATTCAAAGTCATGTGACTCGAGTCCACACCCCTGGTTTTTGTTGTCAGAAACCAAGCTCTCCTTTGAATGTTGTAAAAACAACAACTAGTTGTTATCATTATTTCACATTTCCTTCTGAGATCTCCTAAATACAGTGCCTACAGAGTATTCAATTTCAGCTTCATTTGCCTGGGGTACTCTGCCCGCTGTGAGTATTGCTATTACTTTAAAAGTAATCAGTTACTCCAGAAGTTGTCTGGGATTAACATGAACACATAACATTTATTTTCAATATTTGTGTATATGTACATATACTGTATGTGACTTAAAACACTAATAGAGCTGACAACGTCCTTAAAGTAGCTCATGAGAGCTGTCAAACTGTCTTTGAAACATTGAACAACTACCTGATGGATATGTTTCAGTTTAGGAAAAATAAAGTCATAAAGTCATTCAATGCATAAGTAAATAAAACATTTATTTTTTTTGGACATAATTTACACATTACATTGGCACATTTGACAATATCAAATTAATTAATGTATACAATGGATCAAATTAGATTTTGGTGATAGACTTTCAATGTGTAAGCAAACAGTAAACATAACATATATACTTATTTTCACTCTTAATGTATCTTAAGTAAACTGTTTATACAAGAAAAGGTGACTGTGTGATATATAAAAGAGATGGCACTCTGTGATAAAGTTGTAAATAGGGCAAATATTCTCACAAGCTACTTTCACATTTCCAGCCTTAATGCTCAATTGCATTTTTTTTAGTCAGATCAAATCATTTGGCTTGTGGGGTCACATTCATGTTACCATGTCATGGTGCGAAATCTGCTCTGCATGATAAGATCACACGTCCTCATATTCAACAAAAAAAAACATGATCCACATGTGCTCATGAGGAACAAGAAGAAGTAATTTGTGTGACAGTCAAATAATGAAAATTAAACCCAGGATGCATTTTCTCACACAATTACTTGTTAAACTGCTGGGTTGTGATTTGTTCCCTCCTTACCTTGGACAGAAGCGTCTCCATAGACAGTATATCTGACAAATTTACTCCTCGTCTCTCCACTGACACCCGAGAGTGTTCTAGCTGTTCTCCATGTTTATTATCACTGTGAGGTGTTGACACTGAATAATGACGACAGTGATATGTGTATGGGCAGAGAAGTGAAATGTAAAGGAAAATTCACATGAATTCTGAGTGTTCTCAGTGTCACATAGCAGAGATCAGATATGAATCTGATTTAGGACCACATATGCAAGTGGAACAAATCTGATATGAGATTTGATTTTGTTTGTTCACACTAAGGGGAGAAATCAGATTTGGTGAACTTCATCCTGGTTTGTGAAAGTAGCTACTCTGTCATTTCAGTGTTTCATGCAGTGTAAAGACTCTAAATGTTTAACAAATCAATAACACAGCAATATCATAACTTTAAATATTAACTATGAAAGTAAATTAATTGAAGTTTAAGCCCCATTTTATTGTCTTATACAAAGATATAACCCCTCTGCAACAGGTCACAACATATACATTTCCTAAATAAATAAAAAGCTTCAGTTTTCAGGGAGGTGATCTGAATTTATATGAATTTGTATGGATGTAGGCATCCATACAAGTGAATTAAAAAATGAGCTATGCAGGAGTATGAATTCAGCCTACGGTACCTATTGTCTACTATAACCTTCATTCACGTTCTTTGGGCAAACAAAATATGGACGTTTTATTTGTTAATCCTAACCTACGATTTGCAGTATGATATGCAGTAGTGGTGAGGTTGTACTGTAGTATTAAGAAGTGTAACTTTTTTAGTAGAACTCACGGTGCATTGATTCAAGCTCTTTCAGAGTGCTTTTCTATAGACATGGTGCAGGATGTCTGTAGCATGGATTCCACAACAAAGAGCCTCACTCTCAGGTGGAAAAGTGGGTGCCATTTTGGCCCTAAAAAGCGGCTGGTCTTGCCCCACAGAACCAGTGGTTCCCACAGACTGGAGCAGGGAAAATGCATCAAATGCCACCTCGCAACGCCACGTTTTAGTCTGCAGGGAGACAAAAGAGCTTTTGACTTGTGATGTGCAATCATCATGAGGAGTTGGCCCCAACAAGTCATGTGATATTTGGACCAATTACAGCTAAGGGGAGGTATCGGATGTAAAAGAGACTGTTCTTGCGGAGTACTACTGGTAGGCTAGTGCCAGATTATCTCCTGTTGTACAGTACTAGTTGTAGCTGTGTAAATCACACTTGTAGTTTAGAACTACCAGATTCACAATGAATAAAATAAGGTAACAAGCCGTAAATGCCATAGCAACTACAGACTAAACACAGAGATCTGCCTACCATGGTGGTGAAAATGCTCTATACTGTGTGTGGTGTTGTGGACATGTTCTTTTTGTCTTGCATATTTTGAAGTATAGCAGTGCCTTTACTTTTTCTACAAGTTCAGTTGCAGCCAAATGTTGAGAGCCTGCAGGCTTTCTTGGACTGCTCACACTTTGAATGTGTGCTAACATTGCAGCAAGTAAAGAAAATGTATAGCATATTTATAAAATAACACACTGTATGTGGCAGCTGACTTTGCTGTGACATAAAGCAAAGTTTAGGCCAGAAAGGATCATAATATTCAACTGATAATCAAAGTTGGACATTGATGCCAGACATAGGAAATAAATATCCCCAAATCCCAGATAGTATTAATTATAAGACAGACCTATTACATGACTTCAGAGCAAAACACCGGATTTTAGAAGGAGTTTAACCCTGATCTGACCAATGGTACAGCAGAAACAAGTTATTAAGTTTTATTAATATGTCACTGGTTTGTGGGGAAGTGGTCAAAATTTAATGTTAGTTTTACCTATCGATAATAACAATATACAGTATATAAGAGTTTTGTTAAAAATCAGTGTCACCACGAACTAGGATGTCTTATCAAATGTAATCCACCATTTTCCCACCAGCATTAAGGTCTAAAACAGCTCTCTCAGCACTGTGGAGTCTAACAAGCACATTTGCTCTTGTCTGGGCTTTCCGACATGCCTGTGTTGGTGGTTCCATTAGCTCGGACGGTCCCGTCTGGGATCCAGGACTTGTCCACACAGCGTTCCATTCTCTTCATGATGAGGTCCAACAAGACGTCCACAGCCTGACTCACATTCTGCCCATTGGATGCACTTGTCTCAAAGTAAGGGATTCTGCATGGAGGAGAACACCAATTAAACACAGGAACACAGACTGATGCAGCACTATACAACCTAACACTTAAGACCAAGAGAGAAATAATAATTGAAAGGGCATTAAACTTAAAACTAAAATTGAGATATACACGTATGTGGTACTCCATGGCCACATTTACACTTCACAGTAACATGCCATCTACGTATATCTGGATATGTTACCCGGATAATGGAAAACGTCTTAAAGCAGCAGTCTGTAAGACTGTTGATTGGGTGGAATCATGGAGAGAATTTGATTAACTGCATCCTCTGCTTCCTACCTGCTGCATTCCAGTCCTGCCTCCATGACTCCTCCCACCTGAGAAGATCAGACATGACTAACATTTAAAGAAGTGATTCCCATAGTGGTAAATGGTGGTATTTTTGGGGTCTCACACATTTTTTCCCAAATCAGGTTCAGTGGGGGGTGCGACAGAGTCATTTTTTTCACAGAGCACTGAATTTATGGGTTCCTATCAGGATTGTCTTTGGCATCTTGAGAATGCAGCTCTCGCTATGTTAGAAGTGCTGGATCAATAATGAGGTATGACTGAGGCTGAGGGAATGGAACACTGCCTTTAAATCCGAAGACCAGGACACCAACAAGAAAGCCCAGTATGACCTCAGGAGAGCAATCAAGACATAAACTGGAGAACAGCTACAAGGATGGGGATACCGGGCACATGTGGAAAGGGCTGCAGACAATCACAATTTCAAACTAAAACAGTGCACACTTAATGACACCACTGGATGGTTTGAGTAATTTCTACACCCAATTTTTCCCGTGAGTCTGTATTGTCAGACTCACACAGTGGTGCTGCATTAGAGCTAAACGAAGCTGATGTATGTCCTTCTATAACGTAAAACCACGTAAAGCTGCTGGCCCAGATGGAATCTCACCACTTGTTATCAAAGCCTGTAACTTTCAGCTGTCTCAGGTTCTCACTTTTTAATCTGACTATCATTCTGTTTTGTAACTATGTAATGGTAAGTACTTATATAGCGCTTCTATCCAAAGCGCTTAACAATGACCTCACATTCACCCATTCATACACTGATGGCAGGGGCAGACCATGGAAGGCGCCAACCAGGAAAAAAAAATATTATATAAGATATTTCATCATTTTCCAAAAAATTTCCAGACCTGGAAAACATTTTCAAATTCCATGATTTTCATGACTGTAGAAACCCTGTGAAAGGCAGTAGTCAGCTTCGGGTGACTGTATTTTATGTGATATACTGTGGGAGGTGAGAGGTTTTTAAGCATGCATGCATTACAATCTTGTCTTAGTAAAGTGGGCCCTAAAGCAGGATATTTTACACGTGAGCACATATTTGCTTTTGAAGGAGGTCTAAATTAGTCTGACATTCCACTGCACAGTTAAGCAAACAAAGCAACCACTGCCTCCTTAACAAACATTTCAGGGAGGTCCATGTACAAACTGATCAGAGCTGACACATACCCGTACTTCTCTGCCAGCTCGCGAGCCTCTTCTTCGCTCACCGCCCTCTGTTCTGCAAGGTCGCATTTGTTGCCACATAGAACAATGTCTGGATTTTCACAGTATGCATGAACCTGTAACTGACCTGAAAGATACAGTCAGTTATTTAACAACTTAAGGATTTGAGCTCAGTTTTCAACGTAGGTTTTAAAATTGTGCTGCTGCTGTAAATCAAATGATTCCTCTGGGAAATGATTTGATGCCAAAAACACCATTAAAAGTGCAAACCACATTAGATTACATTAGATGCAAGATGACAGATAATACTGTCACTGATGCTTTCCGGAAAACTCAGTAAAAAAAAACCTATACAAAATAGCTAAACTAACTAGAGGCCTTTTTACACCAGGAAGCGACCAAATTATTTTATAAAAGCAACAAATTTCAAGAGAGCGTGGCTATGACTGAGAGGGGGGTTGTGGCCGCCGACATGCATGAGAGCAGTTTTTGTTCTATTCTGGCACCGTCGTTGAGATCTGGCCACGTCAAACTTTAGTTGTCTGCCGCTGGTTACTGGTCAATCAGAATGAAGATGTGGAGATCACAAGTGTGAATAAAGAGTATCACAAACTTTATGATAAGTCGACATATACACGAAACAGTGGAGAGAAACAAATATGATCACAAAGCTGTATTGAAATGATCGACCATTACTGCATTTGTAACTGCATTTGTTACTGACAGGTAGAACCTTTGCGAAAGCCCTTCTGCTGCAACCTTTAGAAAATAGGCAAATTACTCAATAAATACACATTATTTGTGTTACTTTTGATTTTTAATGTCAATTTCAATTCTATAACTACATAGTGTACAATTTAACAGTAAAATAACCATTTTATTCACATACTTATATCCTTTATCGCATTACCAGTGGCCACTGACATTCTGTGGGAGCTTGCGGGCTGACCCAACTAGGTATGACGTTTATCACAGCCTCACCCCATGGACTGCATAAAATACCCATGGCGACACTGCCACAGAGCAGACTGCTATGCCACTGTATGATTCTAGTGAGACCATGTAGGACCAGCGGTATCCGCTGCTTTCCACTTTCTGGTATAAAAAGGCCTTATGGAATTATAAATATGCTATTGAGGATGATATTACTCAAGAAACTTAAAAACAACATTTTGCAGGGAAAAACTTTTTAAAATGGAGACTTAGAAGTTTAATAACAACAGTTTGTGTCTGTCAACAGCAATGTGGTCACAGGTCTGGTGAAAGTCGACTTTGTCTTGTCAAATTAAATCTACATGACAAAAAAAAAGAAAAAGTACATTTAATGTGATAAATGAAAGGACATACTCATCCAGTTTCTGACGTTGAGGAAACTTTGTTCATTTGAGAGGTCAAACAGGAGCAGGAAACCCATGGCATCCCGAAAGAACGCAGTTGTTAAACTCCGAAACCTGATGCCATCCAGAGAAAGAAAAACAAATAAAATTGTGGCAAGCAATGTGATTAAAATAAACCTAAAAAATCACTTCAAACAACAGGCTGGTGTGATGAAGTAGCAGTAGAAAATGCTCTCTCATGTACCTCTCCTGTCCTGCAGTGTCCCACAGCTGCATATGGATCTTCTGTCCTCTACCTGAGGTCCCATCTGGACTATTTGATTTGTAGATCTGGAACACACAGAGAAAAAGGAAACTGGATGATCTTTACACCACAAATAATGTGTGGGCTTTATAAATAAATGTGGGCTTTGCTTGATATTTGTGAGGGCTTTACCTATTCGTAGTCCTGTTTGTAGTATGGACAACACGTCGACATTAATCCTTGCATATGTACTGTATCCTTGTGCAGGTTTCACCCAAAACTACCACAAATACAAATTCCACTTTTCATTGGTTTAGAAGATGTAATCTGATCAGTAATCAGCTGACTCCAGATTGTTGTACTTGTGTCTGATAAACAACATTTGGCTTATTTTCATTTTATTCTAACAAGTAAGTAGCATGGAGTAGTTGTCCAGCTCTGCTCTTGAGGTCCACACGGGTCCACTCAGTTCCTCAAAACGAGTCTTGATCTGGGACCTGAGTCTGGCTGGGTCCAAATTATATTCAGTCTAATCAGGTCAGGTCCTGTGCTATTGCCTCAGTTCTCTGGTCTGTGTCCTTTATAGCCGAGAGGATCCGATCAGACACCCTATCAGCTCTGATCACGTGGTGCAGGAGAAAATTTGCTTTTTGAGGTGAGACAGAGTACGTGGACTGAAGTGCCCAAATTGTGGAGAAAAGGGGGTACAAATATTGGGTTTGTGAAGGTTTTAATTTTAAGGTTTGCATGTTGCAATTCCAATGCTATTGTAATGTCCATATCAAATAATTAAACTTCAACTTCATTGTCGCAGTTCTATTTGGGAGTCCAGAGGATACGTTTAGCTTTTACAGTGATGTGCATAACTTCTATCTTTGCACTGTTGAGGAAATAGCACAGGGCTTCATAAGGGTCCATTCAAAGGCGTACGGACCTGGTAAGTGAACATCAAATATTACCAAAAATGCTCCAACTTAAAAACAAAACAATCTCGGTGACCTTGTTCGGATGCAATTTCCACAAAAATCATTGCATTTGTAAAATTGCAGGGTATAACTTTAACACTTATGAATAAAATGGAATTTGACAGCACATTTCCTCATTCAAAAATGATCCATTCCTTTGATCTCTAAAGTGTGCTATAGAAATAAAATGTATTATTATTATAAAAATGTCTCTTCTACCAGTTGCTAAAAACAATTTCTCTTAGTCAGCACACGTGGCTGCTGAATGCAATGTGGCAGGCCTAAAGCACATTTAAGCTTCCATTTGTTTCCCTTGAGTCTGACAGTGTATTCATTGTTCAACATGCGATCCAGTACATTAAGTCCATGTTACTTCCGTTAGTTTGACTATGGACTTAAATCCACAACATTATGGCCCATGAAAAATGTGATTTCCTGCTGTATCATTTTTACTTGTTATGGATTATCACCAGAGGTGCACAGATTTTTTTTCATTGCCATACTAAAATGAGAGCCAGTGGATTTTTGCTGGTATGCACTTTTTGGGGAGGGTGGGGTGTGGTGGGTTATGTGAATGAACCGAAACTGTCCAGCCTAATATTACACTGGCCAATTATCACCTTGATGAGCTGCAAAAATATTTCAAAAATCAACATGTTGGAAAGAAATCACAAAGGAAACTTCTTCAGTGCCAGTTCAGTTTACTTTCACCACCATTATTTCCTGATGTTTAGAAATCACTTTAAGTGAGGCTGTTTGTGAGCTGCTGCTGGTAGAAGCAGGGCATCTTCCTCTCCCTGCAGCAGGTATCTCTCCTCTCTGCTCAGTCTGCTCACTCAAGATGAGGGAACATGCTCACATCCCACCAAATTTTGAATTCAATAAATTTCATTAGACTCAAACACGGGGAGACACACAGAGACTAAGGGAAGGAGACAACAATAAAGGCCACTGCTCCTTGGGAATAATGCTTGGATTCATACGTTGACGCATGCTCTAGACAGAAAGCTGGGAAGTTCTTTTCTCTTCAATGAGAGAACTCCACTGGCTGTGGGCGCTGCACATTGCAGACTCAGACGGTTTTCTTAAAAGAAATATTCCTGCTTGCCACAGCAGCAAAGACAAACCGGATGTTGATTTCTGTGGACAAATGATGGATTCAGAGTGTCTCATTATCTTGCTGCAGCTGCGCTCAGTTTTGTACAACGAAACCATTCATGATTATTGCGACCTAATGAAAAGAAAAAACACGTGGAGTTATGAACCCATATGCGTCTGCCTTTTTCACCATTTCTGAAAACTAATGCATTAAACTGTGAGAGCAAAGGTTTTCCTGTTTTTACAGAACATTTTAATACTGCACAGGAAGTAGTGGCTCTTATGCCGCTGTTTTTTTACTGTCAAAATGTGAATCCAGCATCAGTGTTTAAGGGGATGCTGAGCATGCGCATTTTTTGTTTTAGGGTGTGCAGGCGTACCTGCATACCACTGATTTGCAGCACTGGTTGTAACTATGAGAGCCAATTGGCACAGCTCTGGGTGATTTGAGGACACAGTATGACCACACATTGTGCTTCTACAACTAAATGGCCTTGTGACACTTACAAAAGCAGCTCATTCACAAAAAGTTTTACAGCAATAAACAATCCAAACTTCTATTTTGAAATGCTCACTTGAATTTACTGTATGTCACTATTTATATCAAGTGTCCAGCATAGCCATGAGAGCTCGCTCAGGCATTAGACTGTGTGCTGGTCAGCAGCATTAACGAGTGAATACTGTGTAAACATTCAGTAAATGCTCAGCTGTTTACCAATGGTATGAAGTGTTTATTCTTAAGGAGGGTGCTGCCGCTCTGCAGCATTACTCATTACTCAGATTTCTCTTGCAACACTCCTCAGTAATGTTTTGTGTGCACAAGTCTTGCTTAATAGAGTAGGAATGCGTTAAGTTCCTCATTAGGCTGCTGTACGTACTGAAGGAAGTTACATCATGTGTAGGAAGGAAAAATAGTTGTAACATTATAATGTCAACTGTGTATGATGTGGTAGTGAACATGTGTTAGATTAGAGTAAGTAAACCAAACTTTTTAGACAGTTCAGACCTTTTTGGCAGGTATGTACGTCCAATCGTACTGGTGTGCACCAAACAAACAAACTCTGCTCCTCTAAAAATTGGTGGTCTCTGTCTGCTTGGAAGTGAGGAAGTGGAACGGATTGCTGCTGGCGAGAACACATTTTTACTTTAGTCAGGACAAAATTGATACCCAGCCCAATCAAGGGAAGCACACTATGTATTATGTGTATTATAAAAAGGAAATATACAGTAGTCTAGCAGCCCAGATGAGTGGCTGGTGCAGTTGGAATGAGGAAGAAATAAAGTGTTGACTACATTAAGGAACAACTGAAGTTGTTCCTTAAAGGGAACCCCGACTATGAAGGCATGTAGGTTTTATCAGATTAACGAAGTCATTATCTTTATAAACGTGGAATATAAAACACTTAAAACGTTGAGGTTTTTTAAAAATGTTTAATAAGTTTTGTCACTCGTAGGTCGCCATTATTGTTTACATCGCAATGCAGTCTGGGTAGTGACGTCAAAGGGTTGCTCAGTGGCAACTGCAGCCCAACAGCGAGAGAAACTTGTCGTCGGTCGAGCCTTTTTCATTTGAACCCGAGCGAAACATTGGCGAGAATGACTCGACTGAAGACAGACTTCTAAATGAAGATGTCGGGAGATGTTCGGAGGCGACAGTGGGGCATAATCTATGGCGTCTGTGCGGCCACTGCGTCTCTATGCCAACCGAGACGGAGAGC
>OMOW01035476.1:2465-14859 GCA_900312555.1 Lamprogrammus exutus
TTTTTTACGTCCGACGTCTCTCTGTCTGTGTCTTTCTGTTTCATACACACACACTCACACTCGCGTATGCCTTCTCCTAGATTCTGCCGAGGCTTGGACACCAATAGTCTATTGTGGGAACTAAAATTGTTCTCCAAGTTTGAGATGCTGGCCTGTCATATTGCGGTTGAAAGACTGGTTTAGCCGGTAGGAATAAATATAGAGTTGTGACTACAAAGCGGAGTTCGTAAACAAGATTGTATGTTATGTTCCCCTGAGCAGTAATGTGGGCATTCATGCTTGAGTAAAAACAGGGATTAGTGACAAACACAATGTGAGGCCATAAAAAGGGCATTATAGTCTATTTATACAATAATGTGCTGCTTCCTGGTGTTCTATGAATATACTCCATTGTGTCTTGTCATAATTTGATCCTAGTTAAGACTCTCTGTCTCCTGTAAATTTATAATCCATCTGAAACTGAAATGATTTCAACAACAAAAAGGAATGCAGGGGTCAGTGAATCTCTCTGTCCACACGACCTTCCTGCTGCGTCATTTTGATACCATGGACAAGCTCAAAATTGTTGCAAACTGTGCTACCAGCTCAGTTGGATCTAACAAATGTTCTTTCTTGAACGTACAAGTACGCAAAAAAAAACAACCCACACTTTGGCACACATAGACACACACCTGCCTTCTGTGTGCAGATCGTCCTCCCGTCTGCGGAGAGAATCTGTACTGGGGGGCTCTGCATCTCGTGATCGGATGCTGCTTGGTGTCACATCTTCACCCTTTACAAACAGACAGACCAACACGTATAAATTTACACTAAAACACAGAATCACAACAATATTAAAAAATGAAAAAAAGGTATATAATTGTTTGAAAAAGGCCAAGAAGTAAGATCCTGATTGGTAACACACACCTCCGAATTGCAGAAACTCATACATGTGGGATTGACAGCAGCCATGCGGCGAAGTCTCGACCGACTTGGGTATGTGGACTCTTCACTGCTGGATCTCGGGCTCTCCCAGCTCAGGTTTCTCTCCTTTGACACACACACACACACACACACGCATATCCATCATTAGTGCAATATGTACAGTATGTGTTGACAATGTATGTAGTGTGTGTGTGTGTGTGTATGTGTGTGTGTGTGTGTGTGTGTGTGTGCGTGTGATTACCTCAGAGCTCACCCTGTGCTGTCTGGGTTGCAGGGTGAAGACTCTCTCCTGGAGCTCCACCAGCTGGCTCCTCAAGGTGTCCTTCTCAGCTAGACTCCGGGCAATCAGGGCCTGGGCCTCGTCTCTAGACAGATACGCCTAAAAGCACAGGAACACACTCCGTTAGTTTCGTGTTTTAGTTCTTCATATAGAAACCACAAAGTCAGCACAGCCACAAAGGCTTCTTTCCTCACATGACACCTGACATTTGAAACAACATGGATATAGAAGTGTCTCTATGAAGGAACGTTTGAATGAAGAATAAACCCACTTGCTAACCATGGAGACAGATATGCAGGATGTTGTCACTGTGGCGCCCATGGGTGACAGATGTCTGATGCAATACATGAGAATAGACAAGGCATGATGGAAACTTGATGTTGTGCCAAGATAATCTGATGAATTTTAGAACACATTGTGTTGCGTGCACATAGTGACGAAACCAGATTTTTGACTATCCTGATTCTTCTTCTTTGTATCTTAATTATTGAAAATATAGAGAGACAAAACAACTGCTTTGGGGGGGGAAATGGCAGAAATAGGCGTGGCCCATATGAATGGATTGCTGATCGACCCAAGGTATCAAGGAGTTGTTGTTTCTTTCATTGAATTGACTTTACAGTTCAAAGGTTATAGGCCAAAAGGTAAAAGTGGTAATTACAGCACCATCATCAGATCGAACAGTACCAAGATTGGATGTGTTGTTCCCTGGATCGTGTCCAACCTGGCCACCAAGTTTAATTGGAAATACATCAATAACTTCTTGAGATAACCTGCTAACAGACAAACACGACCAAGCTGCTGCCTGGAGGTAATGAATTTAACTTCAACTGGTTATGTTTTATAATGACGGTGGCCTCAACTGTGGCTTTGTAGGACTTGGAGTTGGGTTTTCCAGTTACAATTTTTTCATGAAGGAGAGATATGCTTGAAAGTGATGGTACACTGAGCAGTGATTATGCAGAGAGGGTGGGGTGGAGTGACGCTTTCGTTTTCCTTAGGTAAGCTTCGTCCTAATGTAAGCAGACTTGATTTAGTGATAAGTGCTTCCTGAATTGGTGTTTCACAGAGATTCTCCAGTTATTTGCCAATTCAATTCTGAACCTTTTCCATAACATTGCAAAAGTTAGTTAGTTAATCAGTCATTAAGCGAGAATATGGAATTCCAAGACAAAATTTAATTCCATGACAAAGACTGTGACTTTTCCAAGGTTTTAATTTAACCCTGTTCACACTAGCTGGTAGCACTGAATGTTATCAGCACCAGACACAAATGAAAGAGGCAATATCAGCTGACTGAGCAGTGTATTGCCATCAAACTAATGATCTCTGTGCAGACTCTCGCTGAAGACACAGTTAAGACCACCAGAGGAACAGCCTAGCTGATGTTTAGGGGGGAAAGTGCAGCTATAAGCTGGACCACTAATGAATGATACTAGATGGTTTTAAAAAGTAGCAAAAGAGATGAATTCAATTGTTATTTGGAGTTTTACGTTACATATCCTAACAACTGAATATATATGTTAACATGTCTTATCAAAGAGAAAAAAATAACCATAAACTGAAACACTCGACAGGAGAGACGGACAGTCTGTGAGTGTGAGAGCTGGGACAGCTGGCTGGTATTTGTCACTCTAACACACTGGAACACACTGGAGACTTGACACTTTGACAGGTACAACATGTTAGGATCACTTCCTTACTTGGTCTCTCTCTGCCTGCAGCTCTCTCATTTGGCTCTGGATTACAGTGCTCTTCTGCTGGTACATGTCACAGTCCAGAGTCAGTTGCTGCACCTGAAGACTCAGGCTCTCCTTCTGATCTAGGAGCTGAATACAGATTCACGTTACACTGACGTCGCCAATGTGATTAAGTGATGCATTACACACAGGATTGTTTGTGCTGTTGACCCATTAAACATCTAAGTCACGAGTTGTAATGATGGGATTTGTTACTGAGTGGTGGACTCAAACATCTTTAGGGCCATTTTGTGTGTGATCCTTTTAAAATGTATTGTAGCGGCCGGAGGACTCTGTCGCTATGTGGATGGACACTTCCACGTTAGCAGCGCAAAGACCTCTGGGAGTAATCCCCAAAACAGACTTCATGTGTTAAAAATGTGTTAAAACGGATGTTCCGAGTTGTTGCCTTTTATGTTAGTTTACTGTAACCATGAGCTACATTGTGAGGACTGAGAGTGACTGCATGTGTTCAGACATGCTTGCTGGTGGATCAAATGCTGTGTTTAATAATCTGTTAGATTAAATTAGCACAGCATGGGGTCATTTAACGCATGAGACATGGAGGAAGTGCTGTTACAACTCAGATCCCTCTCAAGTTTACATTCTCTCAATTGCCCAGCTTACAACAGTGGGCTGGATGATTAGTTAGACTCTGTACATAAAGTACAAATATACATTTAAAAAAACTAGGGTTTAATAAAGATCACCGTTGTAACTAATGTGAAAAAACAGTAACGTGTGTGTGTGTTCAGATCAAAGTGCAATAAAAAACATTAACGTCATGGCTTAGCTAAAGTTAAAAGGCGTTATGGAAAATCCTCTGAATGCATCACATTTACTCAGAAGTCATTAATAAACTGAGTTGTTTTAGAGATAATTTTTTGTTCATATGCATCATATCAGCATTTAATCGGGTTCTCCTAAATGTTATAGTGTGTTCATTAATTAACTATTTAAAGCACTAAACACATTATAGTATAGCTTCAGTTAGAAATTTCAGCGGCCGAAGATTTACACAAAACTGTTATGAATTTCGTTATCAAAAGGCCACTCTTCATCAAAGACGTTTCACTGAATTCTTCTTCTATGCTGACTGAAACACACACACACCTCTTCTTTCTCTCTGATCAGCCGCTCATTCTCCTCTCTGTTACACCTGAGCTGCTCTGCGAGCTCCATTCGACCATCTATGGCCTCAGCCAGGTCCTGGGCTAGGATGTCCTCACGAGCCTGAAAACCCAACAGCAGATGTTGATGGATTACACTCAAACATGTCACCATCCCTCATATTTAAGCTATTAAATACAGAACGATTTAAGTGACTGCTCTTCCTTCTCACCGGGACTAATTTTTCGGCCTTCATCAGCTGGCAGTGCAGGGACCTGATTTCCTCGTGCAGTTTTTGTGTCTCAGCAGGGGAAGCACACCTGAGTGAGCGCCGCCTCTGGAAGTCATTCTCTGTTTGGGCTTTCTGGAGCTCGGTCTGTAGCTGATAAACCTGCAGCAGAAGTCAGATCATCATGCTTTACCTTTAAAAACAAAATCGGAGTCTGAGTTATGAAATCAAATCTGTTGACTTTAGTGACTCACTCTGTCATGACCATGTATCGCCTCTGTGGTTTCTACACACAGTATATGCATCAATGCAGCTGAGCCACATCATAACAAGCTGTGTTCACAAGATAAGCAGCAAAATTCATGCATTTATTTACCATGAAAATACATCAGATGGCCAACTCAGCGTCGGTGTTATCCCAGGTGTAGAGAAATGCACATAAATTAGCCAAGCAGTGATGTTCAATGTGTCAAATGGTCTCGCTTTTTGTTCGTCAATGTGTTCCTGGCACAAAAGCTGAGAAACAAACTTCACTGACCTGCAGGTTGAGGTCATGGCAGCGTGTGCTCAAAGCTGACTTCTCCTCAATGGCGGATGTGTAGCGCACATACAAGTCACACCTCTCGTCTTTCAATCTGGTGATTTCACGTTGTACAGCCACCAAGTGTTGCTTCATGCGCTCACACTCAGACTGAAGGCATCTGAATTTCTGCTTTTGCTCTATCATCTGTTGAATCTCGGCCTCCAGGGAGGCACCGCGAACCCTCATTCGCTCGGCCTCGCAACGGGCCTCCTGCAGCTCCTTCTGCATCCCCGTTACAGCTCTGACAAGATACTCTGTCAGTTCTGAGTACTTTATCAGACCTAGGAGGAGAAATTTGCAAATCCAAAATAAGTAAGACAAGGAGCCTGATGTTCATCCTTAAAAAACACATAAATTCTTTAAGCCACAGACCGCTGAATTTTGACGGTTCAGTGCTGGGTTTGCGGCCAGTGACTTGAGTGTAAAGGGTGGGGTAGTGGATCATCAGGCTCTCTAGCAGGGCCACAGCACCGTTCCTCCCCTGGGTCCTCAGCAGGTCCAGCATGTAGCCTGGAAATAATTGAGAATTTAAACAAAAGGTCTCAACCTAATCCCTAACCCCCAACACACTTTTCTCTGAAGCCATCAGTCAGGACACCATGAACTGAGAAACAAGGCCAACAAAAACAGCAGAAACAGGCTAACAATGAATCTATGCAATAACAAATTACCAGGTCAATGCACTCAACAGTCAGTTCAAACAACTCAGGGTCAGTTGAGTGGAGTCACATACAGTAACTGCAGAGTAAACCATAACCCAAAGGACATGACTGAGCCAGGTTCTTCCATTTTCCTCAAAAACATGAAAGCAATAAGAAGTAAAGAGTCTTACTGGTTCTCATGGAGCGGTTGGTCAGATTGTGACAGGACAGAATCTCATCCTCATCCATTTCGTTGAGCACCCTGGCCTGCCGCAGGTACGGGATCAGTATGCATGGTCTCACCCCGAGGGAGAGCCGGTGGCGGTTGTCATTTATCATTTCCCACAGTTCCTCCTCACCCATCTCTTTCAGGTCTGGACCCTCAGGAACGCACTCCCCTGCCATGCTGGGTGTATTTTGTGATAAGTCCCTGAATGATGGGCAAAGCTGGAGCAGATCAAGAAGACGCACACTCACACACACACACACACACACACACACACACACAGAAATAATTGTCACAAAGTCGTATCTGAAAGAGGAACAGCAAACTGACTGGAAGACTTAGAAAAGTCAAGAGCTATAAACAGCCCTTGTTCTTTCCACGCCCTGTGGGTGTTTGTGTCAAAGCGTGTGTGTGTGTGTGTGTGTGTGTGTGTGTTTATGTGGGGGCGTGTGGGAAAACCAGAAAGACAAGACCTGAAATGAAGTGCAGTGACACACTGCTGGCACAAACACATACAGATGAAAACAGAGCAGAGATACAGGCTGTCTCATTTTCTCACACTTTCTCTCAAACTCACAGATCACACACATCATCCAGTCCGGTTAGCCGCACACACACACACACACACACACACACACACTCACACGTCTGTTCCATTCACAATCTTGGCGGCTTTGTGACATTTGTTTGCTTAAAGAGCTGATTCAATATGTAACACAGCGTAAACCTCTGCCTCGCTCGTCTATTTTATGAGTGAGCCTAATTTGTTCTGTTTGTTGAATCAAGTCAGCGTTGTAAAGGCACAAAGGCACTCGCTGACTAGAAGCATTAGATGACATGCAACTTGGCCTTAATAATTTCTAATCGCACTTAAGCAAACAGATACAGTGCACAGTGGGGACGGGAGAGGACAAACACTGAGGTTCAAAGTCCTCTTTGAAAGAAGAAGTAACGTGGGGGTTCGGCTGGTGAGGGTTGTCAGTGTAAGGTCAAAGGCTTTATAGTCTGAACTCACCTATAGCCTTTGTTTGGAATACTGTTTACGAATACAGAAAGAAAACATGGAGTCATTATGGAAAATGTGATAAGTCAGAGGCCACAGAGTTTGTGAAATGAACAAAGGAATTTCATTTTGCAATTAACAAATAGACGTGGGTTGATAAGGAAGAGCTGATGCTCAGAGGAATGCAATAGTAAGAGCTGCACTGTTGAATGTATATGATGGTCACCTTGACAAATGAAAGATTTGAAGTCCCTAGAGTTCTGAAGACTTCAGACTCTCAGTCGGTCAGCATAACTATAGCCCCTCAGAACAAAATGTGTTAGTGTGTGATCCAACAGATTTCTATCAAACACAGAGGATCTGATGCAGTAACAAAATATGATCCTCTTGTCCTAGCGTTGCGTCAATAAAGCCCACAAGTGTTGCTGTCCGCATAATCCGCAATTCTGTAACCTGAGCAGCTTCGGTCAACAGTGCAGAGCTTCTTATCTCGCTCCCACAGCATCATGTTTGGTGTGTTCTTTCATTTACCTCCCTCATACAGTGTGGACACCTGAACGCTACAGGGGATTTTCCCATAGAAAATTATCCTACGATAATAAACACACACACACGCAAATTAGGGCAAAGGTCATTGTTATGGCCCTTAAAAACCTAAAAAACCTAAAAGAGAGCAGCATGAAAATGCCACCACAGATAATTGAAAGCAGAAAAAACATTTATTTAAAGCAAATGCAACTCACAACCATATATAGCTTCTACAACTACTACTGCTATTCCACAATTTGGGAGCATATATAGAGAAGGCAGCATGATGAACCCTGCCCCAAGCACTGGAGCCTTGGAAATTACAGGAACGATGTGATGAATGCGGACTGAATTTGTCAAATGTATGAATAAGAACATGCTCATCTGCACGGACAGCTGCTCCCCACAGATTTTAGTGAGCTTCTGCTCATTTTTGGTAGTTAATCATCCTTTCACTAAGACAATTTTTAAACACTTCCTTAAAGATCAAATCGTGCAGTTTTCACATTCTGAGCCACACACCACCAGTCATAAAGAACCTCTTTCTCATGGCTAAAGTCAGCATCGCTCTGACTTTTCAATGCTCGTACAATGGTGAACATTTTGTCGATATGCCTCACACTTAGCAATTAGCTCCAAAAGTTGAGTGGGCGTGGCTCACTCTACAAACATGCTATATCTCATGAATGAATTAGGCTATTGTAACCAAATTTTGTGCACATTTGCCCTCACTTCTTATGCAAAAAAACCCAACATCAGTTGACCCGATGGTGGCGCTACAGCAACAACAGTGAAATTTTGTCAATAATTTCTGAACCTGCCCCAATGAACTTGCAAAACGTGTGTCTTGGGTGTAGCATCTCTCTGAGTGCATTTCTAGTTTATGTATGTACTAACTGCTCAAATGGCATCATAACAAACTACTCTCACGCTCACCATTCTCACATGGGCAATTTAACTGAAGAAGCCACAACAGAGAATAATAACACTATCATATCATGCACAGCCTTGGTATTGATTGATTACACTGTACTTTTTGTGACATAGTAGGATGCAGACATCACAGAAATCTAATCTAACCTCGCTTTTGTCTCAGGTGACTCCTCCTTATCTTTCCTGCACTCTGGAGAACAATAGTGGACTGACCATAGGGAGTATAGGGTTTTCCTGATGGGCTGCTCACTGATAGGCTGAAGCAACTCAAAAAACATTCAATAACCATGGGCTGAGAATCAGCACAGAGGCTCAAATATGTGGGGGAGAGCTACAATTATTGTCATATTTACCAGCTTTTGTTTATGTTGCAGTCATGTGTGTATGAATTATTGCCTGGTTTGACAGGTTATTGTTCTCTGTACCTAGTAACAAATTTTTTGTCATTGTTATGCAGCAGATTTTTTTGTTGTTTAATCTTTGCTCGGTATTAATATGAAATGGCTCTCTGTAATGCGCAATTCTGATTGGTCAATCATTGCATGCTAAGTCAATTCTTTTCTTAATAATGACCGCTGAACTTGAAACACACCAGTCATCCGAAAAGCTAGTGTTTGCTGCTGTTTCACAGAGCTTAGCTTCTTTGTATCACTACGCTGCAAATTGCAAACATTCCTAGCGAGCTACAAACTAGCGTTGCCAACAAGAAGTTGTGTCAGGTTTTCAAACTGAAAAGAGAGAAAACATCAACACCCTGAAAGACATCCCATTCAGTATGTCATATTTCACAATGAATGAAAATGGATTTAATTGAAGCAGGTAGCCACTGTGTAGCTCACTAGTAAGTATGGCTCTGCTGCCATTGTTTACGTAGCAGTGCAATTGCTAGGCTGGCACAGAGTGATGGCAATGTGACTATTTTTCTCAGAGGAAGCTTGTAATTAGTAATAAATGAATTTAAAATTAATGTACTGTGTGAAATTATTGATTTTGTTGGCAAATAGCCATAAAACAAGCATAATAATAGCGGCTGCTCCTCTGTGTCCTGATTGCCCTGTATCATCTGCTGTCAATACATTTCCCCTTACTAAAAATATAATCACAGTTTTTCGCTAATATTCAAAACTGTGAACTGCGGGTGTGGGGGCATTAAATCCAAAAGTCCATGTCCGTTTTCCAGTTTTCTGTATGTCCGAGAGAGACAAGCATCATCTTAGTCTCCTCCAGTAGGTGCAGTATATTTGGTGTGCCAAGGTTTAGGTTAGAAAACAAGGGACAGGGCTCCTTGGCAGCTCTGAGAAGAGCCAAATTAACAAATAATGAGAAAGTTTGGCAACTGTTATCCTCTCTGTTTGGATGCAGCAGATTTGCTGCCATCTTACTCTGGTTGTGTACATTCACCAGACATACCAGGTGCTAGACAGACTGAGGGAAGGAAATGGAAACTTTATGCATAGGGCATTAACTAAAAAGTGTTTCAGACCACCAGTGTGGGACTCTTCCTCAAGATATTCATATTCACATTTGGACAGCATAATAGTAGCAGATAATATCATAAAATGTGGCACTATGTTACAGACAAAACAGAAGTGATTTTAAGCATATATAAAATATGATACACCTATTGCACAGACTCTAACTTAAATATTTGTTAAATGGTTACAATGAACGAAAAAGCAACCAATTACTATACTGGCAGCTGATTTCAGCAGACAAATACTATAAACAATTCAATTGATTCACGCAGAGCCTTTATTCGATTATTATTTTTTACACTCATTATTTATCTCACAAAATTGCAGAATACATTCATTAAAATACATGATCTATTTTTCTCAGGGTCCCCATTCATCTTCTCATTTACTCCTTGCAGCAGGCACTGTAAACTTGTAGAACTTGTTGTTTGAGATTTGTCTATGTCCTCTCCTTGTTTCAGGGTCACTCTCAGGACGGCTCCTGCTCTAGGGCATGGATACGTGCTGCCAGGTTTAGTAACAGCCTGCGGAGCGCCCCCTGGTGCTGGGGGAACTCTTCGCACACGCGGTGCAGGATGGTGCTGACAGCGTGTGCACGCTCCTTCTGACTCTGCAGACCAGTTTCCACAGACTCACTGGAGGACAAAGCTTGGTATCTGCCCTCACGGACCATCTGCAACTGCTTGAGCCGGTTCTGCAGAGCCACCAGGTGGGCCAGGTTCTAGAAAGGCCAATGACAAGGTGTAAGAATGAAGGTCTGTTTGAGTTTTGTGTTTTCAGGTGTAAAAAAATACAGATTACAAAGCCAAGAAAAACAAAGCATAGTAGGCACAAAGTAATTTCTGGTATTTTAAATATATGGGTGTGGTTTCACTATCAGTGGAAACTGTGACGTTGATGTCAGTAAATTCACAGCCAGGTACGTGTGACAAGATAAATCCTTCCGACCACACCTTCAT
Organism: Lamprogrammus exutus; assembly: GCA_900312555.1. NCBI lineage: Eukaryota > Metazoa > Chordata > Actinopteri > Ophidiiformes > Ophidiidae > Lamprogrammus > Lamprogrammus exutus. The sequence goes on from OMOW01035476.1 coordinate 13,096, forward strand.
TCATGTTACTGAACAATTACTGGCTGGAAGAGTGAGTGCATACAGTTGTTCTTGACTGACATGTGCCGGCCTTTATCATTTCTTCTCTGGAACTGTTTGTATAGTAAGTCACAAAAGGAGGGACTTTTCTTTGAGTCTAGGACAATGAAGAATTAGTAATATACTAAACAGCATATAATACTGCTAAAAGTGTAATACTGATGAGCGCAATGTGTGGCATGTATTAATGTGTTGTAATGCAGAGTACAGTGTATGTGCTCCTTACACTTTCTTTGTTGTCTTGGAGTTTTGCGATGTCATGATCAAGGGCATAACTGCTCCCACTCAACTCCATCAGGTGCTGCTTCTGCTGCCCAAGGCTGTGGCTCAGATTTACCTTGCTCTCCTGTAGCTCCCTAATCTCCTGCTGACGCTCTGCCACATGCTGGAGATATACATTTGTAAGACCGTCATGCACATGAATAGTGAAGCAGACATAACATACACACGTGCACACTTTTTCAGACACAAATTCACACGTGTATGAAGAGAAAACCCTTGTTCTCTATACCTTTTGTGTGTCCTGGATCTTGCGCTGCAGGCCCTGGATGATGCGGAATAGTTCACCCTTTGTAGTTTGTTTGTGGGAGCTGTGAGCCAGGGCCTCCCTACGCTGGATGATGGTCTCCCTCCTGGCCACTGTTGCTTCACTCTCCCTCTGTAGACGCTCCTGCTGCTTCATCAGCTGATTCAGCCGCACCTGTACAGAGAATTACACCTAAGTTAGTGAATAAAGATTAATAAGGGTGCACATAGCATAGATCAGTAGTTCTACAAACTGTTCTAACCAATTACCACAACCGAAATTGAGAAGATTACAGTATGGGTGCAAAACGTTGTTCACAGTACATAGAACAGAAACGCCCAGCATACACAGGGGACAGGTTGGGCTGTTTTCAACAAAAAAAATAATTCTTCATAAAAACAGAATAGTGACTTCATAAAAAGCTATTTCTTGATGAAACCCAACAACAGAATTTCCACAATTCAATTATTTGTTTCCTCTGCAAAGGAGGTTATGTTTTCAGTCACGTTTGTCTTGTGTCTGTCTGTCTGTTAGCAGGATATCTCAAAAAGTTATTGACAGATTTCAAGCTAACTTAGTGAGCATGTTGGATGTGATCCAGGGAAGAACCCATAAAATTTAGGTACCGGTCGGCCTGATGGTGATGATTTCCTCCATTTTAAATTTTTTTCCAAAACAGTTTTATTTTGTATTTCCTCCTACATTTTTGGGTCAATTATCACAACATTTTACATGCAGAATGTCTGGACCAACCACACAAAAGTTTTATCTTTGTTTTTTAATATTCCTTGCTGTTTTGCTGTAATTGGCTGCCAAAGTTGAGTGGGCGTGGCTCATTCTTCAAAAGTGCTGTATCTCCTGAATTAATTTGTCTACTGTAACCAAACTTGGTGGACATGTGCACATGTTCAATCACTGTCAACATCATCGACCTGATGGTGGCGCTGTAACAACAACAGTTACATTTCATCATTGACAGACGGAACCATAATTCATTAAAAATGTTCTGTAGAAATTTCCATATTAACCTAGATAGATAGATAGATAGATAGATAAATACTTTATTCATCCCGAGGGAAATTCAGGTGTCCAATAGCTCACTTAACAAGTACAGTACAACAATGCACCAGAAAATAGGAGGTTAGACAGTAAAAGAGGTAAACACTCAACTATTGGCTTTTTGTAATTTTGTTGCTCTA
>OMOW01035538.1:0-10214 GCA_900312555.1 Lamprogrammus exutus
ACACCTTTTTGGACTCCTAACATTTTTAAAAGACTTCCCCAAACCCTGTATATATTGTAATTGTGTAATGAGCCTAAGCAGTCGTCCATATTGTGTGTGTGTGTGCATGTGTTCCCTCCCTCTCTCTCTCCCTCCTAACCTCCTCTTAGATGATTAATATCTTCTTTTTTTGGGTCTCTTTCCCCTCTCCACTTTCAGTGTTGTCTTTTACTCTCCCCTTCCTCCTCGGGTGTTCAGTCCACTGTGTACTGTGCGTCCCATGCACCAAAAGCTCTGCCCTTTTTTATAGTTTGAAACTGCTGAGGTCCAATCGATCTTTGTCTGGGACACAAACCCTCGCACCCTATGTTTTGGGTCATCCTGTACTTTCCCTGTTAGGTCAGTCATAGGAAATGTACCTGCTGGCATGTGGGAGATAGGGGCAGGAACAGGGAAATGAATTACATACAAACATCCTCACATGAAAGTAAAATAGCTCACACACACAGATGCAGACTGGGAGAAACAAATGCAGCTACATCGTACGCATATCTGCAGTGTTCTCATTTAGTTGCACATCAGGCCCGACGTGTAAATCTTTGGTTTTACACATAAAAGTGGTGATCCTCAACAGACGGCTGTAATTCACAAGCCTGTAATTGACATAAGTGTCTCAGAGTATTTGAGAGTTCATTACAGCTCCATATGCATTCAGGCTGCTCCTGAAATCTACTCAAGTACTATAATTTACTTGAGGTTTTCAAATCTGGGTGAATTTCTGCTTTTAACCCACTAGATTTCAGGAGCAAGCTTCATGTATTTTTGAGTTTGTCTTCCCATGCTGCTGTTAAAACCTTCCTTTATTTCCTTCTTTCTCTCCTCTCTTCCTTCCTTCCTTCCTGCTCTAACAACTTACCTTCTTACCCCTGTTCAGTCTTATTTCACTTCCTTCCTCAGCTGCTTTAAAGAGTAGTCAAAACTAAAAGTACAAGTTTTCATTTTAAAGAACTAAACCTCTACTCTTTTATGACAAATTTGTCTAGCTGTGGACACTTAACTGCTACTACTTGTTTACATGTCAAATGTCTCAATTATGTTTACAAGATGTTTTATGTGAAGCAAATGTCTAACATCGTGTCAAATGCTCCTTGTGTTTTTATGATGTTTTTATGTGAAGTAACAGACCGTAGCACTATGGTGGCGCTGTATTAACCCTTACAATGTTATAAGTTTTGAACCATAACTCATAGAATCAATATTCACCTGGATATCTTGGGCGTTTCCACAGCCATTCATATAGGCCATGCCCAACTAGATTTTCTGCCATTTTGAATTTCTCTCTTTTGCATCTCCTCCTACAGTTTCCGCACAGTTGTCACAAAATTGTACATGTAGAATGTGTAGGCCAAGCTGCTTTTGTTTTTGTTTTTTGACATCCCTTACTGTTTTGCCCCGATTTGCTGCCAAATTTGAGTAGACATGCTTCATTATACAAAAAATGCTGTATCTCATGAATGAACGAGTCTATTGCATACAAATTTTGTGCACATTTGCCCTCTTGGTGCACTTCTTATGCACATAAAGAAACATCAGTCGACCCGATGGTGTCGTGCATCTCATAGTTTTCTACTGTGGTCCTGCTTCATGTCCTTTTTGTAAAGCGTTAGTAGTATTAGAGTACTTCTCCCGCCACTGGATGGGATTAAAAAACTGTAGATGGGTACCTATCTTGGACAGAGCCACCATTTTTACTTTTTTGTGATTTTCTTTATGTATACATGCACACACCCACCTATCCACACTCACATACACACACACACGTTAACACGTACTCCCATTCTTCTTTTAATATAGTCACTTACATGTAGGAATCCATAAGCAGCCCACAATCCCACTGGGAAAAATGCACCTTTTCAGAAACTATTACATCGTGATACTGCAGTTACTAAGAGAGGGGCACTGCAGTAAACACCTAAAAAAATGACTATATTTCAACATCTGCATCAACCAGTGCTGCACATCAGTTGCAAAGCTCTTTCGGTTAAAAAAAAAAACAAAGAAAGAAAGAAAGAGGAAAAAGTTATTTGCTATTCTAATTCTTCTTCTCTCCCGTGTCTCCCAGCTCCCCCGGCACTCCGGCTGTCAGTCAACGAGACGGTGGTTGTGGATCCTGGGCAGGATGTGACCATGACCTGCGAGGTGATCAGCGGCTTTCCCTCACCCACTGTGACATGGGCACGTTACCCCGGCCCACTTCCTCTCAGTGCCCTAGTCCGTGGGGGCACGCTGATCCTGCGGGCCGTCACGCCGGCTGATGCGGGCGCCTACAACTGCACGGCTGTCAACAACGTGGGCAACCCCGCCCGCCGGAACGTCAATCTCGTTGTCAGGAGTAAGTCGTGCATGCGTGCGTTTGTTCCTCGATGACAGGGAGACAGAAGGTAGGAGATTTATTGCAGCAGTGAAGTGTATCGAGATGGAGAGTGTGTTTGTTCTTGTGAGCAGATGCACACAATTGCTGGTCTGGGCAGGCGTAAAATGCTTGATACAAACTTTGTAAAATGAAGTGGAGAGTGTGTGTTGTAATCACTGCCTGTCTGTCCTTATGTCCGTCTGCCTATTACAGCGATAACTTGGACAGTTGTAATCAGATTTGGATCAAATTTGACAGGTTGACAGGGGTCAGGGTCAGGACCTTCACTGTCATTTGTTTTTTTGTTCTGTTTTTTTGGTCAGCCTGATGGTGGCACTTAATGTTCTAAATTTTGAACCATAAGTCAAAAAATCTAAATTATTTTCGTGGATTCCTTAGGTCTATCTGCATCCCTTTACATAGTACCTAAGTAGATTTTCCGTCATTTTGAGATTTTTACAAAACCGCCTAGCTCAGCTGTTAGCTTGTGTCACATGTAGAATGTCTGGGCCAAGCCGGAGAAAAAGTTTTATCTTTGTTTTTTGATATTCCTCACAATTTTGCCACTATTTGCTGCTAAAGTTGAGTGGGTGCGGCTTATTCTACAAAAGTGCTTTATCTCATGAATGAATTTGTCCATTTTAACCAAATTCTGTGCACGTATAACAACAACAGTGACATTTCGTCAATTACTTCTGAACCTGCCTCACGAAAACATCTCTCTGAGTGCATCTCTAGCGCATCGAGCAACATTCTAGAGTAAAAGTAGAAATTTATGTGCAATGATTCATCAACTCGTTGAATAAACATTTACTGGGCTGCTGCTTTACATTTATACTTTGACTGTGCCATTCATTTTTGATTAAGAGCTGTGTTATCAAAAGGCTTCAAAGGTGATTTAATACAAATCACTGCATAGCTATAATAGAAATCTATCCGTTACTTGTCAGAGTCAGAAAAAAATAGAATATTAGAGCTTCTCTCACCGAAAGCTGAAACAATTGGACTTATTGAACAGCTGACACTAAAGATGCAAAAGGGGCCTCCTGCCTGCTCCTTCACTTTGTGCACTGCCTGTTTTGTAGTGGCCGTGCATGTGTGAATAGGGGTGTTTGTGTAGTTGTGTTATGTGGCTCTGGCTGATGTGAATCTGGATGGTTAAGTACCTCTCCTCTCTTAAGTCTTCGTGCTGTTAAAACAGAAATGTTCCACCCTCCACAACCATCCCCGGCTTTTTTTTTAGGCCCTTTAATCATCCTTACTTATTCCAATTAGTTAAACTGGAGTGGAAGCAATTAGCGACAGTCTCTTCTGTTAGTTAACACTGTAAAGCACGCATGCTGGATTGGTTTTTCCTGTAAGCTTAATGGGCCTGAACGCATCACACCAGCATAGGTGGCAGCAAGATGTTGAATGAATCACACACACACACACACACACACACACATTCAGTGAGTGCAGATAAATGGAAGTTTGTATGTGAGTGACACAGGTGGGCATAGCTCATGCACATAGATTCAGACACACATCACATAAGCATGTAGGCACACACTGTATTCTCTCCACACTAATCTAGTAAAGTTGTACCGTCACCGTAACCATTTGCTCACTGCTGGTGAACAAGCTCGAAAGGAGTTTCAAATCAAGCTCTCCTCTCCTCCTCGCCGTCTGCGTCTCTCCTCGGTGGGGAGTGGGAGTTGTTTTGTATTCAACATGTAAATCTGTTGGGAAACCCTGCCTTTGAAATCGTAAATGAAATGTGACAGTGTGAGAGTTTCTCTTTGTCCTTGATTTTGTTTCCACCCTCCTCCATATCCATCTGTTATTTCATGCTATATCTTCCTCCTTTTGTCTCTCCCTTCTTTTCAATTGACCTCTGCCTCTCTTTTCTTCTTCTTCAGTTCCCCTTGTCTGCTCTTTTTTGTCGGCGTCCCTTTGTAATCCCTCACAAACTCTTGTCACTCATCTACATTCTCTATTAAGCATCGTCTCCCTCATCTGCACCATTTTTGTGTGTGTTTACTTTTATCCATTACTTCCAGTTTCAGTATTGTTTCTTTCTCAAATAAACTAAGAATTATGAAATGTAATGCAGCTCAAAATTAGATTCTTTGTCAACCTAATGGTGAAATGTTCCCACTGTATCTGTACTGACTTCTTTTAAACATTTAATTTCCTGGCACTTTACCACCTGTTTAACCCTCTCTTCTTGCCCTCTTAACCCCGCCACCACCCTCAGCAATGGGCAACCTGACCTTCCAGATTACGCCAGACTCTAACAAGGACAGCGAGACCATCCAAATGGGTCGCGACCTCAAGCTGTCCTGCCACGTGGACGCCACGCCGCAGGACAAGGTCAACTACACCTGGTATAAGAACGGCGCGCCCGTCTTCAACTCGGACAGCCTGATCTTGCTGCGCAGTGACCCGGAAATGGCGCCTGGGACCAGCAGTTTAGAGATAGTGGACATGAGGTTCAGAGACTTGGCCACCTACAGTTGCGTGGCCAATTTTCCAGGCAGCAGGGTCCAGGAGCTCCGTGTAGATGTCAATATCTCCCAGAACAATGGTAAGATTTTCCTGTCTCTCTCTCTCATACACACACACACACACACACACACACACAGAGGTTTTGTCCTTTTATCTCCCCTGGTCCTGTATCTCTTCTTATCTTTTCAGGACAAATATCAGTTACTTCTCCTTCTCCTTTTTCTTTACTTCTCAATTGATTTGCTGCTCTGTCCTTTCATATTCTCCTCGTACAAATATCCTCCCCCCTTTTTCATTAGTTTGTACTACCCAGAGAGTAGTGTATATACAGTACATGTGTGACAATCGTGTGTGCGTTCGCGTGTGTGGTTTACCTTAATGTCAGCATCCACTGCACATGCTCTTTTGTTTGGCAGTCTTTGGAAATGTCATCAGCTTTCATAACTGCTCATTCTCGCTCAGCATCCAGCTCAGTTGTACCATTTCTTTGTTCACGCGATCTGTAATTTGCAGCCCTGTCCGCCTCCTGGCTTGTTTATATACCCTTCTTCTTCTCCTTAAATTTTCTCTTTTCACACTCTTCCCACATTTTCTCACACTTCATCTTCTGACTCTCCCGTCATCTGCCGCCATCCTAATCCTCCTGCTCCTTCCTCTGTAGTGCCTCTCTTGCTTTTGGCTTTAGTGCCTTTGCACATCTCAGTATATACACGTATATGTTTATCTACCTACACTTTGAAGAAAGGAAAAAATAATTAAATTTTGCTCAGAAATATTTTTATGGGTTGTTTTTGTGTTTTTAAGAATATTATTTTGGCATAAAGTTTAATCTTATCCGCTAATAAGGGGTGTTTATGAGCTGTATCAGTTTTTATAAGACTTTTTATATGACTGTTGTAAGTGGGGTATGAAAATTATTCTCCTCACTTTTATTTGGAGTCCGGCTGTAACTTTGAAAGAGAACTTGTATTGAAATATAAATATTTTTATGTATGTAGAGGCATTTTAATTCAAAACAAAACATTATGCGCTAATCCTAATCCTTTCCCTCTTCCTCCTCTCCCCTTCCTTCCCCCTAGTGTCTCCCCCATTGCTGGCCGTCCCACCCGGCGGACAGGTGGTCAGTGTGCGAGAGGGAGGTAGCGCCGAACTGGTGTGCTTAGTAGTAGATGGCAAACCACGTCCGCCGATACTGTGGTCACGGATAGAAAAGGACCTGCTGATGCCGTCAGGGCAGCCCACAGTGGAGACACCCGATGGCCGCTTGAGGCTGAACAACGTGAGCCGGGACATGACGGGGGCATACCGGTGCCAGACTGCTCCATACAATGGGCTTAACATCAAACGGCGTGAGACACAGGTCCAGCTCAATGTGCAGTGTAAGTGTGGATGTGCACATACACAATCACCTACAAAACAGTGTATTACAACAACGTATAGATCAAGCTGCACAGTCCCAGGGATGTGGATTGTAAGTTCTTGTACCACCTCTTACAGTGATAGCCTATGTCCATGACTATTTTCATTGCAATGTTATTGTATTTTCTGCTCTAAAACTCAAAAAAGACAGGATATGATGAAACTAACGTTCCCTGGGCAATGGTAGCAGCAAACTCTAAGTAATAATAGTAAAGACAGCAATACAATATAGCGAAGCAATGCAAAACAAACGTAAACAACAGATAATGTCAGCACTAAAACCTGTGAGGTAGCAAAGTATGAAAGAATGTGGAAAATAATAAGGATCATGGCAGGGAGATGATGTTAAAAGTGGCAGCAGTAGAAAAATCCTGATGCCAACATTTTCGGCGTGAATGTAAAAGTGCTTTGTGTGACAAAAGGTTTCAGGTTGTGAAACTTCGGATTGGTAACTTGTGTGTGAGCCCCTGTAAGCCACAGTAAGACAGTAAGTGTGAATACTGGAAAATCTTAAATCTTTGCACATGTTTATGGCCAACTCTCACTACACTCACACTTTGCTCAACAAGACAAAATCAAAATTACTGAATGAATGCAAAATGTTGAAAAAAATCACTCATCACGTATGAGCCTGATAGCTTATTGAACCCACAGCAAACCTACAAAAACAAGAAAACAACACAAACACACACACACACACACGCACACACAGGTGGCATAAAACAATGATGACATTGTTTCCTAAAGGACAGGCTACTTGCTGAGAGGATTTTGTATGAATCTCCAGAACCCACCCTCCAGTGTTACTGAGGCAAGCATATATACAGTATATACACTGTATGTATTTTTTATATTCAGTGTAGAAAGACCCCAGTCAACATCACTGCTCTGTCTGCTTTTGTTTTATTGTTAAGTGTAGATTGCAACAACTGCTTTTCTGTGCAGAAACCATATTTTTATCATTATTTTCCTGGATTGAAATGAATAATTAATTCTGGACTTATTTCTCTGAGATGTTTGATAAATACAGAAACACATCAAAGCCAACTGTTTTTGCTTATTTAAAGTCAAACTCTCCCTGTCTCTTCTCCTCTCTTCTCATCTCCTCTCCTCTCCTCTCCTCCAAGAAAGATTTACAGAGTTTGCTAATGCAGGCGAGGCGGAAGGGCAACTCTCTGGAAGCTTTGCTGTCCACACTGGCCAAGTCTGATTAATGGACCAGGTGGCCACCCCACTCTGGAGTCAGAAGGAGAGAGATGAGGAGAGCAGAAATATACAGAAGGGGTTAAGAGAGAGATAGATGCTGAAAGGCAGGGTTTAGGGGGAGGGGATAGAAGATGCTGATTGCAAAATACTATCATATCGCGTGGATAGACAGATCGAAAAGAAAGCTGGAGAGAGAAACAGACTGGACCATAAACAGCATAAAAAGAGGAGCTATGGCACCTGCCAAGTGTGTAAAACGAAGCAGGAGTAGGATCCTTCATCTGTCTCTCTCCCCCTGATATTCTTTATCCACTGTCCCTTTTCACTTTACTTGTTCATTCTATCAGGTTTGTTTTGCCTTCTTCATTTAGGGCTTGATTCAGAGTTGAGATATTTGGGCGTAAATGGGATTTAAACCTTCAGTGTTTCCACTTCAGACTTACCAGAGGACTTAAGCACCTCTCAAGTGAGTTACACAAACGGGGCGGAGTTTCCCCTAAAAGAGAAGTGTCTGCAGTGATCTGCGATTCAGACATTGGACAGGAAACACCTTTTATTGCATGAAATCCACGTGCACAGGAAAACACACGCACGAAAACCACAGGGAAACAATAACATTCTGGAGGGCTGACCACAACAGACTGAGAAGTTAACACACACCTGTCCATTTCATAAGAAATTATAATTGGATAATAAATTGGATGGAGTATGTGTGTTCATAATATCAAAGTTCACTTCGTCCTTTCGTCCTGTCCAACACGGACAACATATTGCACATAAAATATTGCCTACTAATTAATCAGTGCACTTTTCTATTGTACAGGTTTTGTCAACATTACAGGTTGTTTTAAAGCGAGGGACAGGAGACATTGAAAAATTTAATTTCCAGAAAGCTGAGCAGCCGGTGATCCTGGCACCCTCAGAGGTGAGGACTGGACGCGGCTGATTTTAATAATCTGAATGTGCCTCCCAGAAAAGAGTTAAGCGCCCACGCGTCTCAACTCTGAATATGAATAACTTTCCCCGCAGATCTTTTGACTTAAGCAGTCCCGCTTAAGTCACCAACTCTCTATGGGGCCATTAGTGAAGTTGATAAACGTGAGAGGTCGATGCTGTCATTTCTTTAGAATTAAGTTCATCCTCCCTCACTTCTCTCATTTCCTGTTTTCTCCTGTATCCCTTCTTCACTTACTTGCTCTCATTGTTCCCTTTATGAAAACTGCCACTCTCACCAGTCAGTAAACTGCTGGCCATGAGAGAAGGAGGACCTCTCTCTGTCTTGTCAGTCCCTTTCTGCATCCTGCACCCTCTCATTCTTCCTACCTCCTGTGCTCGATCATCAATGTTCTCCATCATCCGTCCTCTTCATTCTCTTTCTCCTTAAGAGCTGCTTGATCCCCAGTCCCATGTAAATTGATTTTCCCTTTGACTACTGTAAATGTTTGGCTTGGTTGTATTCCAGATGGAATCCATTTTACATTTAAGACAAATAGCAATGTTGCATTCACATGGATTATGGTCTTCTAATACATTACATTATGGTTGCATGGTAAGTTTGCATTTACGCCGTTACATACATATACTTAAAGCTGCATTCATAGTTTTTTGGCCAGTAGTTGGTAGACAAACACCAAAACAACACAGCAGTGATATATTATCATCTTATCAAGTTAGTGGCTAAGTGAGCAAAAACAACCCTACTTACTCACTCACACACAGAGCAACATTAGCAGCCGACTGGAGTTGTGTTTTGGCGTATCTTTCCACCAGATCTCTTCTTTTACTTAAAAAATGCTACCAATTTATTCAGTCTAACAAGCCCCAAAAAATATTAAGGCTTGTTAAAGAATAATATCAAAGTAGTATGTAATAAATGAACAGCAGCTCCTTCATTTTCCTAATGCAGATATCAGGGTGACAACCCAGGTCCTCCTCTCTATCCTCCCTTATCACTTTTTCTTATCACCATCTCTCCCGTGTCCCTGTTTTTCTTTACCCTTGCCACTTGTTTCCAAAGTCAGATAGCCATCGGTATGCACATGTGTCTATAAGCAGTGCGGGGATTGTGACCATACACTAATCAGGCAATAGGATTATAGTATGACCCTTGACTGCTGACCCATCCTTCAGCTTATCTGTGCAGTACGGTTGTAGCTGCAGTCAGGGCACACAGGTCTGAGGCAGAGCTGGGCCTATAGTGTTTAAGGCGCCCTAAGCAGAGGTTAAAAATGGGGCCACCATTCAACACCCCTCTCCCCATCCACCCACATTACAGAAATATAAGCAGAGACACTAATTTCTCAAATATAAATCTATACTTTAATCGTAACCACCACCAGAAACACAATGCCAGTGACAAACTGGTCACAAATGTTCAGCAATAATACACTTTAGAACGAGTTTTGTCATGAAAATAACACACTAACTGTCCAACTAAATGCCTCAGTCAATCAACTATTGTGACAATGCAACAGAGCAAACGGGGGAAATTGTCAAATAAATTACACAGTGCAAAGGACAGCATTTAGTAGTTCAAAAATGTAACAATAACTTGACATATACAGTTATTAGAATGTGACTTTTACATGTAGTGGTTATAGACATTGACCATGAAAACAAACAAGATGCTGAGCTGCTCAGTCTTACGGTGGTTTCCAGCCTCTTTAGCATGCAGGTTCCTGCTCATGTTCCTGTGATTGGAGTGCAA
>OMOW01035588.1:3494-20407 GCA_900312555.1 Lamprogrammus exutus
AGCAGCGTGCCTCCAAAAAGCACAACAGACAACTTTGCATTTGAAGGGTTAAATATGCATGAAAGCCCAAAGGGGGTGAGGGCAAGGGGAGTACATCCATTGTGTGACCCTTTCTCTAACATACAAGAACACACACACACACAGTGCCATCTAGTAACAGATGGGAGGATGTTGGTGAAGACAAAAAGTGAGCACCCCATCTCTCCTCTATCTCCCTCTCTCCCAAGGACAGCTGGGAGGCAGACATTCCTTCTTCTCAGCTTTCAGAGGAAAACAAAGAGTGTGTGGGACCCCTCCTACACACGTGCATGTGTTCAGACACACACGCACAATCCACCAAACACTGTCAATGCAACTGTGGGCTGATCATATTCCAGCAGCCTGAGCCTGCCAGCCAGCAGTAGGAGCGCTGTGCCTGGGACATTTGTTGAAGGTGAAAGTCACAAAGTTAATCCACACCCTGCCTGCCCGTGCTGTCATGCTGAGGTATGGATTGTACCAGAGTCATCTGTAAGGGCAGTTTGTTACATCTGTCAAGAGCTGTAATGGTATCTGCCTTCGTGAAAACAGCGGTAAGACTAAGGTTTAGTCTGCAGCTGTGTGTCCTCTCTGGTCAACTTATCTCTTTTGGTGAACAGGTTCTGTTCACTGCAACGGTTCACATCTCAAGAGAAGGAAAACAAAAAGGGGGTGATACATGTGATGCGTTATGACAGTAGGACACATTTATGTATTAATCTAGCCCTGCAGTATATCTGCAGCAACTGTAAAACGTCGACAGCACAATCATTTTAATAGCCCTATGTCCATCATCGCCACAATGGACTCTTACAGGACTTTGACAGAGCAACTGCTCTGGCAAGTCACCAAGAGGGTGAACAAATGGCACCAAGCATCAGTGTGTGAGTAACACATGCAGCCTGTTCTGCTGATATGAAGACTGTCATCAGTTTCACACGTGTGAAGCACTTTTAACTATAGTGCATTTTATAGCACATATGTATATTTATTAGACATTACAGACTACTCAAGCCATCTCATTTCAACATGCACAGTATTGTACCAATCTTATTATAAGAATAAGCAGAGAGGCTATTAGCCAGAAACAAAGTGCAGATAAGCCTGCTTGCATTGCCACAGACGAACAGATTTGTGTTACTGCCTTCACAAAACTTAGCACGTATCCCGTCCCTACTGATAAATACAGTACTTCAATGGAGCAGAATTGAACTTGTTACATCTCAAGTACATCTTTATGGTATAACATCTTTCCTAATCAAAGGAGAAGACAACCTGGGCCATCAACAGCCTTAACTCAAGCTATTGCAAGTCATGTTGGACAACACTCCAGTCTAGTTACTTAAGTGTAACTAGATTGGAGTGTAACAAACTGATTTGAGCTGTATGCACGAATAAATAATTGACTGGGAAACTTAATCTATTTTACAATACACTCAAAATGAGTAATGTAGATATAATACAAACTTTCTGGTAGACATCATAATAATAAAACATTCAATTTATATACTTCCTTTAAGCCCAAAAATACTAGGTAACAGGGGATTAGTTGGCAGTTGTCTAGTGAAAGACTCTTTTACTGTCTGTCGACACAGCAAACAGTTTGTTGATACAAACAAAGACATGAAACTGTGTTGTCACCCAAAGCCTGGGTAGGTGACGTCCATTTTGTACACCTGCAGAGACTGCGTTAGACGAGTACATGGTATTCTGACGTCACTGGTCTGGCCTGCCATCAACACTTCTCAGTAACTCCTCAACATGAGACAGAGCACTCCACAAAAACGATCACAATGTCTTAATCTCACACATCTCAAACAAACAGATATGGTCATGTAGGAACATCAGCTACTCTGGCTGTAAATTCTAGTGCTTTATAAATATAATAGTGCTTTATAAATACTTCATCAGAAGAAAAAATGACTCTAGATTTGATAACAGCTTCTAAATTAAAACAACAAACATCTGTAAGTTACAACTTATATTTTAAAACTGGTTTTGGTCAGGTTAAACATGCAAATTGAAAACATTATTATGGAATGTTGATGGCTTGTTCAGGTTATTTGTCATTTTTAATTGAAACAATAATTAATAGATATAAAGGAATGTAATCTAGAGACAAACATTATGTGCTCCTGATACACAATCATTCAAATTAACTCATGTAATCCTCACCATTTGGCTGCATTTTGTTACAGAGAGCTGTTTACAGATGATGTTATATGGACAGAGGGCCTATGCCAATTCCCTAATAAATGTGTCATCACTCTGTCTAATGGACAAAACAAAAAGAGTACACAATGAGATGCGGACAGGAGACATTGAATGTTAAATACGGTGTCTTGCTGGCAAAGCTGAGGCCAAGGCCTGTACATGTACTCAGCATGACAAATTCAATGCTGGCTTTGGTCAGCAGAGCGGTGGAACTAACAAGGAGGCCTCGCCAAGTGGACCGCTTGGGCTCACGACTACGAGTCAGCAACTATCCACCCAACAGAGGTATCTTTAAGGAGGGCACCGAATCTCTCGTAGCTCCAGGGGTGCTGTTCTGAATCTGACATTACACTCTCTGGAGGGCAGTCACAAATTAGACATTCTGGTGTGTCATCCTTTCCGTCCCCCATATCTCTTGTTTGTGTCAAACATCTACATTAAGCAGAAATGGCAGAAAAATAAGAGCAGTGACAGAGCCGTTTCTGCTGAAGTCAGTGAGAGAGAGAAACGGCTGTAGTGCTGTTGCCATATCCAACCCAACCCCCACCTCCTATGACAACAAGCAACACGAATGAGGCAGGATAGCACATGTATAGCCCAACCTTTCCCTTCGGCTCATTATGAGCAGGTCGTCGGTTCAAGCAGTTTAGATTTAGAGCTTCCCTACACAGGCTGTTTAAGCACGTGCACTATGGATAACTTAATTTCCAGCGAGCAGACACCATTATTGATTCAGAGCCTCTGATGAATCTAAACTAAGTCAACAGGATAAGGGTCTGTGCGTGATGCATACAGTGTGTGTGTGGGATGTTCCGTGTGTTATGTGTAAACTGATGAACTTGTTTGAACAGAATGCTGCAGTTGACTAACGGTGTGACGAAATGCCAGCCCACACTGCACATTACGTGGGTCTGAACAACACATCGAAGGAGACGACACGTGAGGGGGGAAAAAAGGGACAAAACTGAAGTAGAAAATGATAAGACGGAGCAGAGATAGAAAGTCAGAGGGAACAAAAGACCAAAGAAAGCAAATAATAAACTGAATGAATGAATGAAAGAAAGAAATAACAGAGGCAAGAGAGACAGAAGACAGAAGAGACTGGGGGATATATTTAGCAGCTCATTAGTCAGAGATGTCCTCCACTCAGCAGGCTGGTCCCTCAGATGAGGCCCTTTGGAAATCATTATGACTGCCTGCTGCTTCAGACAACCCCACATTTCACTGGAAAACATCTCACAAACTGCCTCTCCTCACTCCATTTTCGCCATTCATTCACTGCAATAATGTGAGAATGAATCGATAAGAACTGATTCTAAAAGCAGCTGCATGTAAATAAACTTAACGTGCGCTATCAGATGCAACCATTGTGTGCCTGGCGCTGCTCGAGCCACCACTCCCTGCCCTGACATTCATTAACCTTTATTACAACAGCACCTGACATCAGTGGAAGGCCTTCATACACACGTACACAATTACGAGAAGGTGGTCAGCACAACACACACAGAAAACTGCAACCAAAATAGACCATAGTAGAAAAAGAAGATAAACACAAATAAAATTGCAAAATGAAGGCACAGTACATGATCTCTGGCGAGTAAAATAAAGAATAAAAATAAATCAGAGTGAACAAATGAAAATCTCATCCTCTCATAAGCCTAATGGAAGCAGGCAGGGTGGAACCTCTGTGTGGCTAACAATAATCCCAGCCATCTGGGATCTGCAACAACTAGTGTGACTGTCTGGTCAATTGTTCAAAGTAAATGGAATGGTCCTGTGCGGTCTGTCCACACTGCAGTGTATGTTGGACGAGCTCTTGGTCTGACAAGGCATTTGAAGTTTCCCTTCAGGGCTCGATTGGGTGGAGGAGACGTTAAATGACACAGGGTGAGAGCAGAGAGTGGTGGCCCTGGTGATGAACACACAGCTAATGAAAGAGAGAGAGTGCTGCAGCAGCTAATGGTCTGTGGTCTCACCTGGCTAATGGCTGGGAGCTCTAAGGGGACTAGAGACATCACAGAAATAGGCTGTACCATGCTCAATATACGTTTCTCTCTCTCTTTTCACACACGCATACACAGTCCTAATTGTAGACTGGTGATCTAGTAGTGCTGCAGCTTGCTGCAGTTTGGCCTGTGGTTTTCACCCCCTACCCCTTAAAGCCCTCTTTGTTCTCACATTTCAGAAAGGAGCAAGTAGCCAGCGTATTGCTTTACTCTTTTCTGCCTGCCTGCCTGCCTGCAAACCGCCTTGCTAACAGGACTTCAGGGGGCTATTCTGAACAGTTAATTGCACAGGACCCATTGTTTCCCTCCCTCAGGCTGCACTGTTTGCAAACTGAGCCCGTCAAGCAAACTTACTGAAAGTTGGGAACCAAGAGAGTGCGGACACAGTCTTAGGCTGGCGATTTTGTACTCACGCCTTTTTGCTTAGTTAAAGAAAGCTAGAAGTTTGTTTGAAGAAGTAGGGCATGGCTCATTTTAAATTTTCCTTTGTGGTTGGAGCAATGACGCTATGTTAGCTGCTAAAGTCTAGTCTGTTATTACTGAGAAAAGGGAGTTGTCAAGTTTTTCCTTCTCCAAGTCAACTTTTGAGAAAACATCCTCATGACCTCTAGTTGGTCTGACACACTCAGGAAAGTATTGCCAAAAAAGGGGATTGTCTTTGCAATACACTTACATCAGAATGAGAAAAATGTATTCAAGTCAGGCCAGGAATGGACAACAATCGATTGTCACAACAAAAGCAAGTCTCAGGGGAATCCAGAAAGGCAGTGATCTGCTCTTTCTTTTGCTCCCTTCTCTTTACACTATGACTTCACTTTTCTTCCTGGGAAAAGCCATTTCCCGTTCTCACACACGAACCCACATAAACGTCACTGCCACACAGAGCACACAGCAGGCCTGTTTCTGGGAGACTTCTGGCTCTCACTGATATTTTCCTGTACAGCCTCTATTCAACTTCAACGGACAATGGGTTTCAGAGGGCATCGCATTTCTATTTGCCTGGGCCTACATGGATGGTCACTTCTCCTGACATATAAAACTGTTACAGCACAAAACAATGTGAATACATACTGTTTGGTGTCCAAGTTCACCTCTTCACTCTTCTCATTTCTGACTCACTGTCGAGGCTCACTTCCTCTGGAACAAATCTCAGACAATGGCTCAACTGATGCTACAACAGGAGACAGGAGGATATGTTCCTCCATGAGTGCATGGATGTCATCACTCCAAGAAACTGACTGACATTTATGTGACCAAGAAATCTGCCATACGAGGATGTCCATCAGCCTCAGAAAAGACAGGAAACGAGCAATATTTGCAATGACTGATGCCATTAATCCTTTGTAAACACAAAACAAGTCATCGCTTTGCTCTTGTGTTTGTTAACCGGCACCCTACTAGAATGCAGAAGATGTTTTGTTTAATGCTTCTGCTGCTTAGGGAATGTCATGAGTTATACACGACAACGTAGTCATACGCAGGAGTCACAAACACAAACCTGAGGGATCCACTTACACTAGTTCAGCAGATTAGCTACCGGTATGCTTGTTAACAATCAACAACAGGTAAAAAGCATGACTGACTTGTAATTGGTTACAATCTAAAAATACTTAAGCTATAAAAGGTTTTCCAGCTCGCTCCTAACAGAGTGTATTAAGAGGTAATCTTTGTTCTGACCTTTCTGCATAAGAACATGATGCCACCAAGGAGGAAGCTTTTTGTTCATTTTTAGCAAAAGTGAAAGCTTAAAATATCTTAACCTTTGCAGTCCGTCATCCTGTCTGTCTCCATCTTATTATATGCAACTTGAAAGCAGAAATACTTAAAACAGCAATATTTACAAAAGATCAAAAGTGACACATAACACTACACAAACTAAAGACGAAGAAAGGTGGTTTGATACTTGTGCTGTATGCTGGTCTCCATTTTGTTTGCTTTTGTTGTAGTATGCAAATATTGTACAATATTTCTAAGAATCCATTTCTATTCATACGGCACACTGCTATTGGTATGAGTTGGTTATAGCCCGTCAGCAGAGATGAAATTTCATATTCATGAAAATTTCCAGAGCAATCTCCATCTATGGTTCATGTCAAGGGATTACCTTTGTGAATTATGTATATACTGTATATATAAAGAGAGAGAGAGAGCAAAAGTGAGAAGGGGTTTTTAATATATAGTGTATGTGAAATAATTCATTAATTCTATACTTTTAGTTTTTAATGGAATTTTAGTATCAATATTTTTCCCATTTATGTAGCGGTTGATATATACTGCAATTCATGTCTTACTTGCTCTAGTATTGTAAAAGCTGGTTTCCTTATATTTACATAAACCCAAATTGCAATATTCTGTTTGCTATGAGCCTGTTTCTTTGCAAATTAATATTAAAGTTAATATTAATATTAAAGCCAAATTTTTATCATGTGATCAGGACAACAGATATAGCAACAAAACAACAGACTGGACACTTATTCTAAATGAGGAGGCACGGTAGGTTCCATAAATCATAAATTCATCTTTTTATAGCCCTCCTCCATCTTATTGGATTCCTCTTAAAGATACAAAATGTTACTCAAAATGTCATGCTGCTACTTTTCCAACCCTTCTATACCTCAATATTAGTTACATGTGGTATTTGTAATTTAAGCTCAAAATCATATTAGTGCATGATATGGAATTATCCAAAAAACACATAAATTACCCCCCATCTTCACTTCTGTCATCAATGCATTTAGCTTATATTCAGTTCATTTCAGGAAGCAAATATCAATGCTATAAACTAAATCAGTGCTATAAACCTGGGAGTGGAAGAGCCAGATGCAGCTGCCAGTTATGTATTATAAGGAAGTAACTATTAATAAAATAAAAGGCTGTGGCAACACCTGAACTGACCTTTGCATTATTGCCAGGACATGATCTACACTTCTTAGTTATTTACTGAGAGGAGAAAGCAAAAGGTAATTAGAAAAGTAAATATTGCTAGTATTAAAATGAAGAAAAGACTATGCTAATATAAGCTCATAACTGTGCTTATGAGTGAGTGTGTTGTCTGTACAAATTCCTTTAGATACTAATGAGGGAGTCTGGTTAGGCTACATTGCTTACACATCATCAAACCGTCTTAAAACAAGCCACTTGAAATGCGCACTAGTGGATCAGTATAGGCTATTTCCATCAGGTAATTGGTGGTCTTAAAGGGACAAAAGCATCATGGGTACTCTAAACAAATCCTTAGGTGGTGGTTGTACGTTTGTCTGTATGTAATGCAGTAACTGAGCAACACAGTTCGCACAGGGTGTGTTCTATGATGCATTGTTTCGCTAAATATTTCAATAGTGCCCTTTACGAGGCATAACATCCGCACATAAACACTGCGCGGGGAAAACATAGCGACAGGATTGCACACATACAATACACAAAGAGCACGTGGGCTGGGGATTTGAGGACACATTTTCCGTGGTATTGGTATGTGTGTTGAACGTGAGCGCGATATTGGTCCCGCTGGGCTCTATGGGAATCATGTGTGTTACATAAGACACGCTACACTCAGGCTCAGCACTGCCCCTCCGCCCAGCTCCCTCCCTCTGCAGATTCTATTTTCCCATCTTTTTGTATTCCATCTACTCCTGTTGTTGACATTTACACACACACACACACACACAGACACACACAGACACACACAGACACACACAGACACACACACACACACACACATACCTATTTAAAGCATTCAAGAAAGAAAATCACATAGTGCTTTAAAGACATCCTCATACATCAACTGTCACACATATTTGCTTGTTCACAGACATACACACACACACTTGATTGGTCTCTGTGGCAAGGACATCTGGCACATTTCACAAGGTGGCTGTGTGTGGCAGTGCATGTGTGTGGGTTGAGTGTGTGTGTGTGTGTGTGTGTGTGTGCGTGTGGGGGGAGGGGACTGGAACATTGGAGAACTCCAGTGAAAGGAAAGCTGGTCCAAGCAAGAGTTCAGAGAGGACACTCTTCCTTCTGAAGAAACATATGACACAAACCCTGGGACCTGTGGTACTTCATAAATACTGATTACCTTCACTGACTTTCAATCCCAAGTACCAACCAATTTCTTTTTGCTGGATAAAATTCAATTAAATTTCAAAACCTGACACTAAATTTTTGAAAGACAATAATCTTAAATGTTAACCTAAGATCTAAGGCTGAAAGATAAAACCTGATCTGAGCGCTGGGATCTGGCAAAGAGCTGGCTAGCCATGCTAAAAGCTCTCAGAGGACACTAAATGTCAGGGCTGATTAAAACCTTATGACAGCAATGTGACCGCAGACATCAGTTCTTTTTCACTCAATAGAGGAGGAAAATTGTCGTGATTCATTAGGCCAGTGAAATGGTTCACACAGTAGGCGGGCTTGAGCTTTTAGCTGCGTTCGGAGGCAAAGCGACCTGACAGACCCAAGGGTAAAGGAGGCCAATTTAATCTAACTGACCTGCAAGACAGGAGAAAATAACCTCAATCAATTCACAAGGAACAGGCGAAGATGGCCGTTTAGTCGATGTGTGTCCTGTGGGGGAAGAGTGTTTGTGTCTTACCTGAAGCGTGACCATGAGGGAGAAGGGTGAAGAGGAGGAGGAGCGCTGAGGCAGCCAGCCTGTGGGCTATAGAGGAGGAGGAGGAAGAAGAGGAGGACAGGGATGTCGTCTGAAACGCTACCATTCCATCGCACATGTTTTCCTCCGACGACCAGTGACCAGAGTCCTCTACGGCTTAACCTGCCCAGGCCACATAGAGAATGGTACAGAGAGAAGGGGAAGGCAGACAGGGATTATCATCATCATTCAGCAAAGATTATGAAACCAAAAGCAACAGAGAGAGACGGGAGGGAACAGAGAATACAGCTATAACGCCTTATCTGCTCATCATGACATTGCAATTGGTTTACTGTTAATAATAACAAATGACTCTGTACTTCCTCTTCTAAGGCAACGGCTCAGCAGATAGCTCTCTCCAGATCTCTCCTTCCCTTTGTCTGTCTATTTTGTTCTTAATACCATGTTGATATCGTACAGAATATTAACGTCATACACAAAACCAAAACAATGGCGTAAGGCAGGAATGAAGTGCAACAAAATCACTCAAAAAAGCCAGCTACTTTACATATTAGGGTAACTGTGGTTAGTCTTGATTACAATGACGAGATTGCCCTTGATGGATGATTTACCTAATACAGTTTACAATGGCATGTACTGTGCCTTCATATTTTACACTATATTTAATTTGTTCTTTTTTTGCCATCACACAAAACATAGTATTCATCCCCAAGATGACAGTCATTATGAAGGCTTCCCAGGCCTTTATATTTTCCTGGTGCTTTTGATATTTTAGCGGTGTTGTTGACCCTAAAAGTTCAAATACATTGCCTATAATTATTGTTTTCATGCAATGAATACTTCAAGTTTAAAAGTTCAAATTCAAATTGTCTCTCTGTATCAAAAGCACATATATCAGCAGCAGCAGCTGGAGGATTCCTCTGATATACCCTCTAACCCCTCTTTGGCTTAGTCACATCGTCTAACCAAGTAAGCCGGCTATTACCTTCCTCTATGGATTATGTAACAGGAGCACAGATCCCTTCTGCTGATGATGCAGCTGCACGAGAGTCAGAGAGACTTAAAAATGTGAAGCACAAAACAATTCATTTATTACAACAGAGGCCTTGTGCAGAGGAGAAATTTGTGAATATAATTCTAATAACATATAATCTATATAATATAATTTTGTCCGTTTTGACTGACACATCTTCTTTCAATGTCCCCATCAGCCAACATTTATAGCAATACAGATGTGTCAGTCTCTCACTACTGAATCTGTCTTTTAATTCTTGTGCCACTTATTGCTGAATGCACCAAATGTTTACATATCCAAGCTGTTTCTACTGCTGCAAGTGGTGGTGTTTTATGGATCCATCACACACCTAAAATGTAAAAGTAAATTCAGTCCTATCAGAGCAGCTGGATAACAGCAGAGAGTAGTAGAGAGCAGATGAAGGGTTAATGCAAGAGACCTTTGAAAAGAAACAGTGGGATGAAAAATAAATGCTTATGCAAACAAAGCGTAACACCGCCTGCCTCTCAATGACAACAACCAAGCTAACCTCCTAAAAGCAATTGATTGGGGGATACAAGAAATACACCATTATTATACAAATGAGATCCAGGTGCACAAAGCCTGGGTCATGTAGCTGAAGAGAGCTTGCGATGAAGTGGCAGTAGCTGTGCATGGTGGGAAAGTAGCTGGCAGCCTGGCAGACAGCATATTCTCAGGAGAAGGCAGAGGGCCCATTACAGTTACAAGGCTGCTGAGCTAATGGCTACAGTAATAGCATGGCTACACTTACAGCACTGCAAATATGACGGTAGATCTGCTGCATGGCCACTGATACCTGAGGACTATAGCAATCAGGCACTTAACCACAGACACAAGCATACATGATTTTGGGCAATATTGAGTATATTCCAAGTTGGGGGGGACTGAAGCAACAAACACAATCACCAAAATGTTAATCAACTTGTATCATGTGACAGTGCATCCACACGTGGGAGCAGCAATTTAAGAACACCACATCCCAAAGAAAGCTCTGGGAAATGCAGTGTGTTTAGTCTATTTCTTTCTTAACGGCATGCAAATGGACTTGAACATATTCTGAGCAACTGCCTGGGTTTTCACATTGACGTGTCCTATCACTTATTTCAAAGATATATTTATTAAAGATCGCAAAAGATAATTTATATCAAAAATCTCCCAGTAATGAAATTACTGACAATTTTTAACGCCCTGTCCAGTTGGCCACACAGTGGGACCAGTGGGAGGGAGTGACGTACGGCAGATTTGGCAAGAACGATTGGGTACTGCATTGAGCCAAAGGGCAGAGAGTCAAAAACACATATGCCAGCCACTTGATCCATAGATGCTTTCTCATTTCTGCATGTTGGCATCACCAGAGCACTGCTGCAAAGGCCTGGTTTTGGGATGGTCTTTATGCTAACTCAGACGGTGTTCCAGTCAAAAGAGGCTCTTGTGGGAACATGAAGGACAGTGAAAAGTCAAAGGCAGAACAAAAAGATAGGTTGTGTTTTGTTCAAAGGCACTCACTGGGATGTAAATAACCACTTGGAATGGCATTTATAATGCAGGACTGACCTCCTGACACAGCTGAGGGCACAGTATTGAACAGCCAGGATGCTTGCAAAGTGAAAACTTAAGCAGAATTAACTTAATTGCTTACACGCGAGAGAGTCTGTGAAAGGAGAAAGTCATTAACTATGTGTTAAGGTATTCTGCAAAATATAACGTTCCGATTTGCTGCAACAAGATATCATGGATCTGTAAGCAATTTTTCAGTTCTTTCAGGGTACTGACTTTGTGTATGAATTTTATCGATCACTAAACAAGTATACAGTTTGATGACAAAGGCACAGAAATACGTCAAAGCTGAATGTCAATACTGATATACAAGTAAGATAATATAGTATGTCGCCAATTATATGTTTCCATACAACATGGAAAGATCACATTAAAGGTGAGGAACTGTTTTTAATGACTCTTAATAGAATTTTGTTTCTTGGACTGAAATTTTGTATCCAACCATCACAAGCAAAAACTCCTCCTGCCTGAGACTGTACATGTAGCTAGGCAACAATTGCTTATGAAAGATTCCATTCACAAATTGGGATCTGTAAGAACACTGCCTATCATAAATGCACAATTCTTTCCAGCCAGCTGGATTCAGACAGTGGTGTATGAACAGTTAAGCAGTATAACATGTTTAAATAGCGATCAGTATTATTACAGTCACTCTGAGTGGCTGACATTCAAGCCATTATCACAGTATGAGTACTTTCAATTATATGAGTACCAATGGAACAGGATAGCTGATAGGACATAATCTGGTTTATCAAACTGAATGTGCCAAAAAAAAGGCAGATGAAAGGAATGCAGTAAGTCACCTAGAACGAATCCCTTATGAGATTCTATTAACAGCCTGTAATGACACGACACATACCAATAGATGTTACAAGGATGGAAAACTACTTCCTCGTTTCAGACTAAATACAGCTCTGTGTGACTTGGATCTACTAGTCCTACTTCTGAGAATGCAACGGTGTGTTAGTTTCAGAAAATGCAGCAGGTTCCAGGAAAGCTTCTTCGGAATATAATTTCAACATTGTGTGGCACAGTGTTGAAGAGAGAAGTCTGACACATGGTATAAAATCACAAGACACTCTGCAGCTCTCTGTCAGATTAACAGTGCAGTGGAAAACTGCACCCTAATGAGAGAAAAACTACCACCATGCTGCTACTCTGACACTGACCTAAGTCCACTTCAAAAAGCCGACTTTAAATTGCACACGTCGAAGCAATATGTTGATGCAGTGTAATGATTTACTCATTTATGATGGACAATACACAATTGTCTTGTGTATTTTAATGCTAGTGAAAGAGATCTGTACCCTTAAAACAACATTTTGGTATGAGAGAAGCAACAAGATTAACAATAACCCAAAATCACGCACTCTTAAATAGCCATATTGTTTGTCAGCCACCTATCATATTTCAGACAGATTCATGAAGAAATTGGATGTTTTGCAGGGCAGCTTTTTAGTCTGTTTAGCCCTCCACTTAGGGAAAAAACTATGCAACTCTCCACTTCAGACACTAGTCAGACAACCAGCCAGCCAACAAGCTGCTACTGCAGTTTTTCATCTGCCCGAGGCTCCTGGAATGCAAAGGGAGCCAAGGAGAGCAACAGCACAGGCATGTGTCCGGGAACAGAGAGCACTCAGTGTGCCAAAGAAACAGCCAAGAGGAGATTTCCATTCGATAGGCCTTACTGCTGCTGTTGGTGGAGCCCGGCTGGGCCTGTGGATGGAGCCCAGAGATGGGGCTGTGTATGGCAGCACAGAAAGGACCCTTTGTTACAGAGTATTATGTAGTGTTAAGCCTGACAGAGCCAGACCATCCCTCTGTACTGCCGCAAGGAGGTAGACAAGCCGAGAAACGGTGAGGCAGGAAAAGGAAAAATAAAGAAGAAAAATAATAATTAAAAAAACACTACGAAAAAGAAGAGAAAGAATGCATTAAGGAAAGGAGGGGGTGACAATAGGCTGGAAACAGGGAAAAAGAGAAAGAAGGCAGAGCAATGTTAAACAAAATGGAGAAACACTGGCTTATGGTAATGTTGACAGTAGTGAAAGGAAATCTAAGAATGGGACTTCAGCCAAAAACAGAGCTCTTGTTTTTATTCATACCCATTCACAAG
Source organism: Lamprogrammus exutus (assembly GCA_900312555.1). NCBI lineage: Eukaryota > Metazoa > Chordata > Actinopteri > Ophidiiformes > Ophidiidae > Lamprogrammus > Lamprogrammus exutus. Next base: position 17,051 of record OMOW01035588.1, read on the forward strand.
ATGCTTTCTCTAAGCTATGTTGTCAAAAAAAGTGTCTAAATGCTGGACAGGGTAAGAAAGCAGTACTGTATTTTTAAAACTGAGAACCATTGCCATTGTAAATTGCAAATCATTCTTAGTTACACTGTAAAAGCCAGAACCAACATGGTCCATTAAAATAATCTGCTTCAGAATTTTTTGAAATGACCACCAAGTAGTGCTGCACACACAAATTTGCGCAACGTGTGTACACCAAAATAACATCAAATAACTACCAACACTTTGTGACAAACAAAGTGAAAATTTCTGGAGACATAGCAAAGTAATGAGTGAGTACAAAGTAAACAGCACACTGGTTGGTCAAAGCCATGAACACCAAACACTGGTACTTGTACCTCCCTGGCCTCTTGGTTACACATCATTTATTCTTGTTCTTCCAATTTCATTATGACCTGAACCCCTTTTATGTCACAAATGGGCTTTCCAAGCTTTTCGCACGGCAATTATTACATCTTGCCTTACTCAAGTGCCAAGACACGAACGATCAAAACTTTTATCGAAACATAAGAAAGCCTCTGACAAATATTACTTTGGGGTATTTCAATAACACATCGCTGAATTTATTTACAACGTGGTCGATTGCCTTCGTGGAAGCCCTTAAGCACAGTCACACGCTTTGACACGTGCAACTGTACTGAGCTATTTAAACAAAGAGTCGGTGCGGAGGGCTGCCAGGACTATACACCCACACCCACACACACACACTCACAACATCGGACAAAAAACTAACCAAGTAACACAGTTGCACGCACCTTTGTTAGAGCTTTAGTTCTGTCAGTTTAGTTAGACACAATGGCGAGTGTAAATGTATTAGTAAGCGACGACGTACAATTAAGAACAATAGCGAAAATAGCAGCAAACAGGGCCCTGTGGTACGTTGAAGTCATGATCCAAAATGTAACAATACTGTATCATTACAGCAGTACAGTCAGGGCTACAGTAGCTTCACGTACCGGTTTCACTGTTAGTTTAGGTTTAAATACAACCTACTGTCAAATGGGGATACATATTCTGAAAAAACGGTTAAATTAATCGAATTAGAGCTGTCAGTAGCGACAATATGGTATTTACCCAGAAAAATTATCGCTGCTCAGTGCTAACTAACTCCACACATACCATTAGTTTAAAAACATAAAACTGACAACACTCTCTTGACCAGTCATTCAGTTGCCCTAGCCTAACGACGTTTTGTGTTTGTAATCATTCTGTAATCAACGTAATTCAGTTGGATTTAGACGGGCCGAAACAGAAAGAGAGAGGGAGAGAGAGAAAGCGAGCTAGTAGTGGCCTATCTGTGCTTGGCTTGCGAAAAGAAACACACAACACTCACCAACGTAAAGGTTACCAGCGGCGAGTCCTCCTCTTTCTAGTTCACATTCGAGGCATGAACTGACGTTTAAATGGCGACACACAAAAGCGGTATGTGTTAAACATAAAACAAAATGCTTTCCGTCAGTCTCCGTCACCAAAAGCTCCGTTGTTTCCCGTATTCGGCTCGCAGTTCTTTATTTTAGGTGAGCGGAAATACTCACTGTGAGAACCCAACCAGCTGCCTCGCTCTCGCCCGGTCTCTATGGTTACTTCGTCAAATGGGCGGATCCAAATCTGACAAGCCATTCAGAAGCGATGTGGCTTCAGAATAAAAGCACCGAATGTGACGCTTAGGGAGGACAAAATAAGGTATTAGGGCGTACTTGACAATGAAAACATATATAAATAGGAAGCACGCATAGAGGGTTTTTCTAAATGTGTTTTTAACTTAGCATAATTTGTGGAAAATACCTTTAATATCTTGTCCGTGGATGTTGTGTCTTTCCGCGAGGGTGAATTGCGCAGATTTTACAAGAAAATCGGACTCATGACCAAGACAGATACGGCAATTTAAATGTACTATGTTACTATAATGCCGTCTAGAGGCGAAGCTGGGTATCGGGTCGAAAATCCTTTTCAAATGGCCACATGGCGGCACTATACTACTTCTTTCGACCAAATTCTATCGAAAATTACTGAATGTTTTTTGTGATAGTCCAGTAACCCAGTAATACCAACACAAAACAGGACAAAAACATGACATCCTAGATGGCCAACCTTTACTTTCTCCGTTCCCCTCTCGTTTCATCCCTGTTGTCTTCTAATTCTTCTCTCTTTATTTTTCCACTTTGGCTTTTCCACTTTTCCACTTTTCCTCTCCCTCTCACTGTTCCACAGTGGAGCTCTTTGTGATCCCAGAGGTTTTGGAATTCTGGCACTGGCACATTACAGTTACCAAAAGTTACCTAAAGCCCTCTCTAAACCACTGTAAAGATATTGCAACCTCACAGTTGACTCCCACATGGAATCACTTGAGATCAACAAGCAGCTGAGCTCAGTGATCAACTACTTCCTTATCAATACTGGAGCAAAGCGCCCGAAGGTCTCGAAGGGCTTTCCTCTAACCCCTAACCCCAGCCTCCCCTGACCCTCCTTCCTCCCCCCTGAGACAGGGGCAATGTTTCTGGCAGTTTTGGAGGCGATTGGAGGAATGGTGCTTGTTGTACTGACGTACATACATACATACACACACGTGCTCTCCAATTATAGTAATAAGTATCGGAGTATAGGATAGGATAGGATGAAAATGAATGCAGCGCGGTGTTACTAAAGGTAATTGTGAACGTCATAGGGGGGATCTTGTCCTGTAAACATCTTTTTTTCATGCACTCTTCATGAATAAGTGGGATGACAAGAATAGCACTACAACATCTTTCATGTGTTGTATGTATTTTGTGGTGGCAGAAGAAATCACGATTTGTTGTTCTTGTCAAGTGTTACTTACAAAGAATGATGATGATATGGCGATCAATTATCTGTGCCAGTGTTGGCATCTAGTGGCTGCTTAGTTTTCCTTAGACAACCCAGTCCAAATTGTTTGACATAGTGAACGCGAATGAGGTTGCTCATGTTATTGTTTTACCACCTCCGTATTGGGGCGGCGCTGTTGAGTTGTAAACGCAGTCTGTCAGAGAAGAAGAATATACACTCACTGAGGACCTCTGGCGCTCTACGCTGTACTATGTCGAGCAAGCGAGAGCGTTCATAAACGGTCTAACCATTACCATTATTACCATCGTCCAACCATAACGAACCATTTAATGGAGGTGAATGAGACTATGTCGTTCACTTAAAACAGTCGTCCAATACAAACGGATCATGAATGAACGAGAGTAAAAGAACAGAACGGAATAAAGAGGCAGCTTGATCTTGATGATCTCCCCCTTTCTGGGAAAAGTGGTTGAAACCATTCCCTTCCGTACTGTAGTGCTGCCTTCAGGGTTGTCG
>OMOW01035601.1:0-10516 GCA_900312555.1 Lamprogrammus exutus
CAGTTTCTTTTATTGAAAATTTGCAGTTGATGTCCTATAATTTAATTTAATTTAATCTCCCGGGCCGGATTGGACCCTCTGGCGGGCCGGTTTTGGCCCGCGGGCCGTATGTTTGACACCCCTGCTCTACTTATTACTTTGTAGCCTCTATCCTCCAAAGCCATATCACGTTGTACACTTTGCAGGTAATGACGGCGCTGTCCTATGGCCGTCTGACTGAGCCTCAGGCAGTGCAGTGCGCCCACAGCTCTGACAGCGGAGGATAGGAGGCGGACGGAGGGACTGCACTTCACTTCTCAGGCGATCAATACACGTTTGCTGCAGGGGAAAATGCAATTAAATGTTTGCGTTCATCTCACACACCTCACCACAGAAGTGTTCACATAAAGACACTGTGTGGTTTGAAGCTTTCAGTAAATGCAGAATTTTGAATTTACATTATATGCTCATCAGTATCATACTTTTAATTATATTACACACAAGGGGGCACCATTGCTCTCATATTGAACACACAGAACTGTGTAAATGAAGATGAAAGACAATATTTTTAAGCTGATCTATTTATATTCTCAGGCGTTGATAGCGAGATAAAAAGAACAGTTTTCTTCCTTGTGACCTGCCTGTACCAAAGCTCACTTCTTGTTCCTTGTCAATGCAGGAATGGAAATCATCTTCCTAAATTGTCCTCGTCAGCGTGGCTGATCAAAGAAAATGAGCATTATGACTTCCACAGTATTTATTTGTAAAGTGTTGGAATTTTCTTTTTAAAAAAATGCTTGAATCTAACTGAAACAGCTTAGTGTTATTTGTATCTGTTCCTCTTTGTTATTATCTGTGTGTGTAAATGAATTAAAAACAAACACTGGTAAATTCTCCATTTCTATCTTTTTACTAGGAGGGGCTTTAAAGTTTAATTGGCTGCATGCATAATTGAAAACATGACAAGGTGTGAGGAGACCAGAGTCAGCTGTTCCGGCGTGAGTTCTCCTCGAGGATGAGCTGTATGCTGAGGTGGAAGCTCAAAGCATCATCAAGGGGCAGCAGATTCCCTTTGTACCAAAGCACGCGGTTCATGCCAATCTTTGTGTTTTTGCATAATTGCAGATAGGGCCTGAGTAACCTTTCCACATTTCCACTCTCGGCGAGTGATGTTTGACTTCTGCCAGCAAATGGAAATTCTAATCTCATAGACTCAAGGGTGTAACATATAGAAGTACTCTCAAGGCCTGATCAGCGTATTCACCATACTTGACATTTAAGGGAGATGTCAAGGTACAGAGAATTAGGACAAACTTGGAGTTTGCTTTTTTATTAAGTAGCAGGTAGTTATTTCTCCCATATCTTGATTAGATCTTGTTACCATCTAAAGTTGTTTTTGTAATTTTACTTTTCATTGAGTTTGGCTTTCATTTTTCACCTAAAAAGCTGCACTGTAAAAATGTACAAGACAGGAAGACAAATTTTGGTTTGTCAAAATTTGACATTTCTCCTCGGACTGTAAAGCAACAGTGTTTCTTGATTACAGAGAGACTGTGGAGGACTCAGTAAAAAACTACTTGCATGACAATCAAGTGTGGAAGAAATAGTTTGGATAGAATTGAATAGAAAGCTTTCCTTGTTGTTTTTAGACAATTTGTCCCCATTAACTTTTTTAGAATCAGGAAATCAGAAGATCAACACATTGTAATTTTCAATTTTTCCAATTCATGTCTGCACAGACTTGTTTTAGAATTTTATTTTTTCCCCAAATTTGTCTTTTATCTCGATTTTTTAAAATACATTTTTTCTTGAAAAGCTTTCCTTGTTTCCTCTTTGTCTATAATTTTATACAATCAGGTAGGAAATCAAGAGCTCAATACATTGTCATTTTCAAATTCAAAAATTTTATTCCAAATTTTAAAAAAAAAAAGTTTAAAAACAAATTAAAGTCATAAAAAGTAAATTAGCGAAAATAACTTTAGACTCCAGAGGGTTAATCTTCCCTCATAATAGTAGAAATAAGTGAACAAAACCTGACATAAGGTCACATTCTGACCTTTAATCAAGTCTACAGACTGTGGCGAGACAAAGTTATAAGATACGTTAAAGCTGTGTAGTGATAGAAACAGACTTCACACCAAATCATTTTGTCTGTTATTGAGTCCTGAAAGTCAGATTTTCAAAGACAAGACTTTAAACTATTTAATTCAGCAGGACAATGGTACTGGGTACAAATGATTTCTTGCAAATATTCAATTTGACTCCAGAATGAGAGTGTAGTAACATTGTTGATATCAATGCTGGGAATGTGTGTGGATGCAAACACAACACCTGGGAAAGATCTGGCAGTGTGAATCCAATAACTGCAATAAATGGAACAGTTGCTCCTAACAATTTTTCTGCCAATACTCCATAGCCAGCTGCGACATGCTTGCCAATTATTTACTTTCGTTTCACGAGTGTGTCTAATCAGATGTGTTTAAATGTGTTGTATATTGACTTTTTACTTAAGAAGTAAAGCTTTCAGGGCAGCTCAGGACCTGTGGGGTTGTCTTACTGCGTGGAGCAAGTAACCACAGTGTAATCAGTTACAACAAAATAATATCTTAGATTGTTGAGACATGCAGCCGCCTACATGCATGAATGCTCCCTCTTAATGAAATTTGTCCACGATTTAATATATACCCACCGCTGTTTCAGTGCATTTTCCTTTTTTTTATACAAACCAACTTTGAAGGTAAATTGATGCTGTCATCTAACAGAGATAAAGACAATTGGTCGCACAGAGACAAACAGCGAATCGTTTGACTGGAGCCAATGTACAACAATTATCTTAGCAGTAACAGAGGGGCAGAGAGTTCTCTGGCTGATGGTATTAGCTGGACTCTGGATGGTTGTTAATGGGTCGAAGATGATAGATGACTTATAGTCTGGTGAAAAATACGAAGCGGGATGAAATTGGGCCAGCTACATCCATTCCATAATTCACTTTTTCCGCTGCTATCCGTATTTTGTACAGGAAGATGTGTCCTTACAAATCCTTTATAAATAGATTTCATTTAGCAGGAATATATTTGTTCAGGATGTAATTTTGTTTCCTCGGTCAGGCCTATCCATTAAAAATCTTTTAAATAGACGTCATTGGTTGGTGCTGCACTTGCTGGATTCCAGCCAGTTTGTTAAGTGATTTACTGTTTCACTGTTATTGCTGCTGACTTAAGAATCTAACTTCTGGCTGTCATTGCCAGGGTGTGGCTCAAGTACATTTGCCAATACTGACTATGTGGGTGAGTTAGAGGTATTGCTTGTCACAAAGAGGGGGAAATTTGTGACTAATTATCCTTTATTTAATTCCCAGTGTTATATGTGTGAACAGGCGTAATTGGATGAGAGTTGGAATTTACAGCTTATAGCAATATCTGGATGGGTTACTAATGAGCTGACAGGGGACTAAAGCTGAGAATGTGAGGAGAAACGAGGGGACAGCGTGTGCCTGTGGTTTTATATCGACAGATCCACATCACGGTTCCTCATGTCGCTTCTTTCTGAGCAGCTTTAAGTTCAGAAACAGGATTCGCCGGTGGTAATGCGAATGATTTGATCTGTTACATGTGACACCAATACACTATGGGGTGTGTATGTGTAGAAGCTACTCAGTTAGCCCCTGATGTATTTCTTATCATAGACTCAGCTCCCATCACTGTGTGTTTGCATTCTACGTAGCTGGCAGCCTCATTGAATCAATTGCCTCCACCCACACCGACCATCCACCCACATGCTCATATGCCTGCCTTGGTGAAATTAATGCCTTTGGGACGTACACTAGCACTGAGTTTGAGGCAGCCACACTCATTGATTGGAGCTCATTGTATTAGCAATGGAAATATATGCAGATAATTAGTAGGCTCATTATGGCATGTGCCTTGCTGAGGTGTTGCTTTGTGTGGTTTTTGAGGCTTACGGCCAGCAGTGAATTTGCTCATCAACCAGCTCCAAAGTGAGGTAAAATTATTCAACGTTTCACAGCCCTTTGATGGTGGCATTACTCAGCGAAATGCTATGGAGTCAGAATGTAAAGGCGTTTAAACTACCACCAAGCTGCTGATGATGACAGATGCTGTACACTGAAAACACTGAGGTACTTGCAATTACAGTATTTTAGTGTTGCACTACTTTTGATCAACAACATTTCTGAGGGAAATACTGCACCTTTTACTGCACTACATTTATCTGGTGGCAATCCATTTCAGACACGATTTCAAAGGGAAAGAGGAAGTTACTTGAGTACAGTGAGTCTCAATGGGCCACAGTTGTGCATACGTATCCTCTCCCGGCTCTGTCCACACCCGAGCAGCTACATCAGGTGTGTTTAGCCAATCACAATCCAGGGAGCACAAACTCTTGATTGACAACCGCTGTTCTAGAATAGACAAGAATGGAATCCCAAAAATTGGACAAACAAGGGTTTTTCACCCAACAGAAAATAGAAACAAAAAAATTAGGAGAAACAAGGATTTTGGCACTATTGCTTGACAAACCTTGGATCTCCAATTTTGGTTTGATTGTTGCATTAATGTGTACCAGACAGATTCTTCACAATATGTACTTTTACTTTGGATACTAATTTGTCTGCTGATAATTATATTTGAATGTACAACTTTTAATTGTGATGTTTCAATTTTGAACTTTTTCGTAAAGGGGGACTCTGTTTTGTCTCATCAAATTCAGTCTATTGAAGCATATTCACTATGCGAAAACAACTTCATGAAGGCTTTTTGACCCTTGACATCACAAGGGTTACTTTGTGTTGGTAAGAAAACATAAACGTATTGGTAATGCACATCTCCCTCTACAGTCACAACAGGCTTTGTACGGTAGTTTTCACGTGCTGAATAGTATTAATAATAAACAGAATTTCATGTGTAAAATTGTTGGAATCTCCTCTCAGTAAGATTGTGAGGTGGGTGGAACTCCTTCCTCCTCCTTTATATCCTATTTTAATATCTTTGAATTGCCTTGTGTTTTATTCTTTATGTAAAGCACTTTGAATTACTCTGAGCCTTAAAGGTGCTGTACACATACACTTGCCTGCTGCTCCCCACTCCTAACTCCACCACTCCACTCCCACCCTAGAACATGAGACATGATTGACAATTGTGGTGGTGATGCACCTTGAGGTAAATGGTGTTTTTGTTTGGGGAGGGGTTCTCAAATGTTTCCCCCCAAATTAGACTCCACCAGTAGAAGGCGCTACAGAGATGTAGTTTTCACAGAGCACTCAATGTATGGATACCCGTCAGGATGTAATGATGATTTCAGCAAATTCTACACTGTAGCTTTAAATACAGGATTTGAGTTGTTATTCCTGTGATGGCAAACAAATCACACTAATCAGCAGCCTGGGATGACTAAAGAGTAAATCACACCATCTTCACATTTCACTTCACTGAATCCCCATCTTATTCTCCTGTGGTAGTAAACGCTTGGTCATGCTTGTTGTCTGACAGCGTTAAGGTCTGGGTTCATCTGTGGATGAACCTGTGGGAGACCAATGATCTCATTAACAATATGTGTGGAGGATATTATGAAATGATGAGAACTTCATAGGAGGTCAGGCGAGGATCAATATTAAATCCTATCTCGTTTATAATCCTGCTGAGCGGAGAGGCTCCATAGGGCTTAGCTGCTTAAAGAAGACAGGATTTGACTATTTACTTTAATGCTCATATGAATAAATGTAATGGCTTACAAATGCGTTGAGATGGAATTTTATTGTGTGTTTGCAGTCACTTTGGTGCTATTTGATTGTCAACATATGCACAATAAATACACAGATGGATGATGGGAAAGCTTACATCTCCACCAAAGTGCACACAAAGTACTCATAGAAGCAATATTCCATTAAAATCATTGTGATCAATTCATCAAGCGTTCATTATGTCTGGCAGAACGATGTTTGCTCAGATATGTTTACGGATATTTTCTTGTTTCTGTTTACTGTCTCTGCCCTCTTAGACACTGCATCCTCACTTATCTTCACTAACTGCAAAATTCAATGAGGTTTCACGGAGTTGATTTTCAGTCACAGCTAAAATTCTGCCGTTCATGCCCGAGCCATGCAACGCTGACACAAAGAAAATAGGCAGAAATTTCTCTCTCTTGCTCTCAAAGCAAAGAATTTAACCTTGATTTGATGTGTTCCTGAGCCAGTTAAGCTGTGAGATTTGTTTGAAGTTGTACACTGAAAGGAACGCCTGCCAGTTCGGCCTGAAAACACTGAAGGGAGACCACAGGGGTCCAGGTTCCCAGAGTCTGCATGTGTAATCCAGTCTAACATGCATGCAAATCTCATCTGTGCCCGCACACAATGGACTGACTGTGTGGAGGAGAAAGAGAGAGAGAGAGGGAAGAGGAAGAGCTGTAAGTGCGTATCCTGTATGTGGGAGCATATGCCATGAAGGACCTTCAGAGGCAGAGCACAGACAGAAGAAGGTTCACAGACCTTAGCAAGAGCCTCTAAAGGGGTTGATACTTAAACATCTGCATAATTAATCCCACAGTCTCGTCCCTGGAGGTCTCTGAGGGGAACTAACTCTGCATGGGCCGTGGAAACGACAACATTGTAGATTCTCGATGCTGCTCCGAGAGTGGCTCTTCTTCTGCGTGGTGTAAAAACAAAAAGTTGGCAATCCAGATCTCAGGGGAAATTAAAAAATCTTTGTCTGATCCAGCCAATTAAATGAAATACACTTTTTGTACGTGGCTGGGACTGGCCCCTGCAATCTATTTATGGCCGTGTTGTGGCTGCCGCTTCCACGCTCACTTGCAGAGAAAAGTGGAAGTTGGAAATCGAGGATGGGATGTGAAGTGTTGGGATTCCCCCAACCCCACCCCCCACCCAACGCCTGATAACAGCCACAGACGACACAGAAAACTTACTTTCCATCTGTCTCCATCGTATAGATTTATAGGATTAGGCCAAACGCTGTTTTAGTCCTCAGCGAAGGCTCAACTCTTTCATGTGAAACATTGGATTAGATCATCACCGAGCTTTTGTGTGCTTTTTGTTCCATTGGTTACTCTTCTTTTCTCTGGCAGCCATTGTGCGAGGGGGTGTTTGTGTATGCATGCCTAGCATTGGACTTTATTACATTTCGATAACTTTATATGTATGCGTGTGTGTCTGTCTGTATTCTCCCAAGCTGGCACCTCTGTTCTATTGTGATCCCAGTTGGCGGACCATAGCTCAGCAGGGGGCCTTCACTCCAATTTGCCATCGTTTGTCACCATTTGTTCATCCCAGCAAACAAATTGTTGGCCCTCGCTTTGCTCCCGTCAGCTGCTCTATATTCTAATGGCTCCATTTACTGCGATCCATTCTTTCACGGAATCATTGTGCTCGACATGCTGGAAAGGCATACATGTGCTCAAAATAGCCCCCTTGTCTAATTACCTCATTTCATCTGACATTAATATTATAGCATGTTACCATTGCATTATTTATGGTGTGTTTGTCTTGCTGTATGAGATGTTAATTAAAAGATAAACTGAAGCTGTGGCTCTATGACAGTTTCTTTATCTGCAAGTTAGTGGGCATCTGGAGATTTCTGCCTCTCCCCTCCCCTCGTCTATTGTTGATTCAGTCAGATGTCTCTCCCAGCCTCAGTCAACAGGCTTTGTATTTGGCGAATATCTCTCTTACAGCCCAGTAGATTTCAAGGTAATTGCATTATGCAGTTTCCGAGACTAATCCGCGCGGTTTTATGGTACTGTAGCTGTACAAATCCCCTTGCAGGAGAGGTTCACTGAGCTGCACACTGATGATACAGGTGAGATGGTCCGGGCAGATAGCGGCTTGTGAGTAACAGACACTGCAACCTTCTCTGTGGTAGGCTGGCTGATGTTGATGTTGATTGAACAGTCAGCTCATATCACTTCTTGCATCTTTGCGAGAGACTAAAACAAGTTAAATTGCTGCCTGGCTCCATAAAAACACAGGAAGGTCAGGCAGTTAAAGAGCTTTTTGAGGCTTCCTGGGAGACTAATCCTCTCTCTGGATTGCTCGCAAATGGACGGGCAATAAACTTTAGGTGACTTTACGGTGTTAACAGTGAAGGAGTGAATCTAGTTGAGGATTTGGTTTCACTCCCTCCTCCTCCTCCTCCATCTCCACTTCCCACTGATGTTCTGTGTCATAACGTTTTAGCTGCGAGTTGTGAGATGAAGCGACAGATGACCGTACCATGAGGCGGAGTGGCTGCCTGTTTCTCTGGTCAATGAGGCCGCGGTGACAAATACACTGGCAAAGGTTTATGCAGACTCTGCCTCCCTGGGCCAGCTGAGGGAGGAAGAGCAGATGTCTGGTTTTAAAGCCACGCAGTTTCTTCAACTGCAAATTTTGTCGCATTTGAAGTGAGCCCCGAGGCATATCTCATTTTCAGCCCTAGCACCAAATGATATGCATACCTTTATTCACATCTCTGAGACTCTCATTACGTGAAATGAAGAGTGTCAGATATGGAGGAAGCTATTAAGGAAGAGCAGTGAGCCCAGTGGTCGGTCGTAATTGGAGACACTATTGCTGAGATGAGCTTTACATTACCAACAGAACAGTAAATACTGACCTTGCTGTTTTCATGTTTGTTGCCCTGAGGGTGTTTTTGGTCTCCAGTTGTGATTCATACAAAAGTAATGGGGAGACATAAATTCTGTCATAGGAAGAGGCACAAAGATGTTGTCTTTGCCTATGAAGAACAAACAAGCTGTATGATTATTAAAAGCATATCTGTGTTAGAGGCTCATCATGATAATTACGCTTGTTTTTAAATATATTGTAACAAATGGATTCCTGTTTAATGTTAGGATTCCCAAGTTGATCACATGGTTAGATTTGCCTGCATGAGAGGACACTTTGTCTTTGGAGGACGATCTTTCTGCTTTGATGATTCAATAAGTGATTTAAATGGTTCCACTTAAATATCATATAAAAACTGATCTTAATTGAAAGAAACGAGCCATCTCTTTAACTGTGAGATGTTTTTGGTTGGATTAATTGGCATTGAAACTCCCCGAAGGACAATAATATCATACTAAATTATCTCCATTAGTAAATTATACTTTAACTTTCCTCCCTCTGCAGGAGGGTCAAAGGTCTGGGTCAGACCTCAGTATCAGTATTTTCCCTGAGATGCCTGGGCAGGGCAGATGTTGTCTAGTCTGGGCACTGAACGTGGGTCTGCTGGTTGAAGGTCGTCAACAATCATTTTTGACAGTCAGGAGTGCATGGAGTTCATCGCCTGTAGATATTTTAACATAGATTTTTTTTCTTAGAGCCTAAGAGATTATTAGCATGGAAAATTGGTTGTGATGTGAATATTAACTTAATTTGTCATTGTATCAGTGTGACGAGTTCACGGTCAGTCAAGGAACGTGGAACTCTTTACATGTCACCTTAACCTGAGTTATTGCAGCCTACATTGCATAACCACCCACTATGTGCCCTATAAATTTCTTTTGTCATCTAAATTTTATAAAGAACTTTAATGTGTTAAAATGCACAAAGGATCCACGAGCGTGGTTGTAATCAGCAGAGTTTCATTACTATACAGTATGTGAAGGATCAGCCGAGTCAAAACAAGCTGATTGTGAGTCGGCACCAGAAAAAACTCTCTTTTCTAATTAAATCAAGTGAGTTCTTCACTTAACTTCATTTCCATATCTTCATTTAATGGCTTGACCTGAGCTTTCCATAGAGTACAGTAACCTGTGCGCTACATTTGAAAGTAATATCCTGAAATGAGACTTCCAAGTTTAAATTAAAGCTCTTTCCTGAATTTATCAGCTGCTCAGCATCATTATGGAAACTATTAAAAAAGATAAAGCTTGTTTCATACGGACAGTAGGTCGCAGCCATGGAATCGACAAAGGCTTCATTTTGGACAGCAAACTGGCGACTGCAGTTAAAATGCGGACTTTAAATCGAGGCTTAACCAACACAAATCACACAGGCTTAAAAAGAAGAAGATTAATTTTTTTTTTCGATGTTATTTTCACAAGCCTTCCATTAAGGCGAAAATGTATTACTGGTGTGGTTAATGATGTATTGCATATCAAAGGACAAACATTTTATTCATATATGTAAAGTTTTGTCCTCTAAATGCCTGAATTTTCTTCTGTGAAGTGTTTATTCAACACATAATGGAAAATCTGAATTGCATGCAAAATAAGCTGCACGAAGAGCTCGCCTCTGGATTTTCTGGGTGTCACTGCGTCACAGAATCTGGTCCAGGGTCCAGCTTTAAACCCTTTGTTGTCTAAGGTTTTTTTCAATTTTACTTTTTTGTTCAATTTGCCACCTCAAAAGCTGCACTGTAAACAATCCTTCACTAGGCAGGAGGACAAAACTTGTGAAAACTTGGACATTCCTGCCAAATCCATAAAAACCACAACTCTGCCGTAGTGTCTTTGGTCAAGAAACACACAACAGAATAATTATCACAGATCGGAAGAGCACACGTCTGAACTCCAGTCACAGATC
>OMOW01035621.1:6464-16663 GCA_900312555.1 Lamprogrammus exutus
CGGAGCTGAGTGGTGTGTGTGTGTTGCCCGTGGCTCTGGGTCTTTGCTCGTCTTCCTGGCTGTCATGTTGTCTGCGGTGGCCGAGGCTCTTCTGTTCCGGCCCGCTCAACATCTGGACTCGTAGCCAGTGAAAAACCATCTCTGCACTTCCCTCACAATCTGCCAGGCTCACCTGCGCTGTACCCTGCAGACACACACACACACACACACACACACACAGTTCACATGAACTATCGACATTCCATTGAATACCTAAAACAAAAAAGCAGTCCAGTGTGGTATCAGTGAAAAAGCAGGGCTGCAGTAACTTCAGCTTCCTGTCTGAGCCGCTGGGGTTCCTGCTGTGCATTTCAGACCCACCAGTAGCTCCTCCTGGGCCTGAGGTCCCAGTGAGCAGACAGACAGCTGCAGCGCGCACACCGCCAGGGCGTTCACAGGGACAGGAATGCGGAAGCCTTCGTTGAAACTCATCTGGGACTGCGGCTCCAACGCCTTACAACAGTAAAATGCACAGGCCCTGCTGGCATCCAGTGGAATTAAATGCACCTTCACATACCTGAAAAATAATCAAAGAGACATTTACAACATCAGATTTCCACTGATAATTAACAGCAACAACAGAGATGTAATGGGTTACAGGAAAGCTTTCCTATATTTTTTCATTGCATTCTCTATCATGTATTAAAAGTTGGAAAATCAGCCAAACAATTCACAAAAACAACATAATTACAAATGCTGTAACAAAGCTAAACCTCCACCAAGGCCCCTTTTTGCCAGTATAAAGCAGAAGTTTACTCTCATGACCTTTAAATCAGATGTTTAAAAGAGTTAATACGCAAATTAAATCGCACATCAGTATTGCGGCTCTTCTGGACCTGTATCCATACTGTTTTATACTGTTGAGTCAGCATCATCTTTGAGATAACTGCTGTTTCTACCCTTGTTTGTTAACGTCCAAGCATATGTTTCATTTAGCTGGATCATATGCTGGATCAGTATGTGGATCTGGACTAAATTGCATGTGTTGACAGTCCATCATAGGATAAACATGCCTGGATATGATAGTTTTCGATAAATATACCAAAATGTCAACAAATGCCCTAACTTGCGAAATTTGAGAAAGTGAAATAATTCCTGTGTGTGGGTCTGGATCGGCCTTCAAACTTAAACAACTCTTCCTTGACCTGCAAAACATATTGGAGATCTGTCTGTTACTTTTTGAGATATCATTCAAACAAACAGACAAATAGTTTAACAGTAAAAAAATATCGTTTCATTAACAAAACAGGTGCTAACGTCATTTTGTCTACTCGTGGCTAAAAGTGTCCCAATAAATTAACCCCACAATTTCCTCTGAAACAAGTTGAAACTGACAAAAGTAATTGGCATCCACCATTCTTTATTCTATATTTAATAGAACTGACACTTTGCTTTTAATTTTCGTTGTAACATATTATTTTAAATATTAAAGCAAATGAAAAAGGTCTGGACAATATTTTATCGGACCCACAACCTAATATTTAGTTGCACCCTTTTGAGACGATCACTGCAATGAAGTGCTTTCTGTAGCTCTGAATGAGACTTCTACACTTCTCAGCTTATGGTTTGTTCCACTCTCAGGGTCATTATCATGTTCCATGGTAGAAGACCTCCATTATGGAGCCCACTTTCATTCAGAAAGTAACAGATGGTGCCACCAGACACTGTTGTACCGTCATCTTGGAGGTCAGCTTGTATCTGTTTTGAAATTTCCTTTGGGTTCTTTTCCACCATTCAAACTTTCTTTTGTTCAGCCTGGGGTCAATTTTCCTCTTGCGGCCACATCCAAAGAGGTTTGGCTACGGTCCCATGGACCTTAAACTTCTTGATAATATGAGCAGCAGTGGTAACAGGAACATCAAGCTGCTTGGGGATGCTCTTGTAGCCTTTACATTGACCATGCTTAGCAATTATTTTCTTCCTTATCTTCTCTTTTCTTTCTCTTGTCCATGTTCAGTGTGGTGCACACAATGATACCAAACAGCACAGGGAGGACTTTTTCCATTTAAATAGGCTGAATGACCGATTAAAAGATTGAGGACACCTGTGACATTAATTAAAGAAAATAGTCTGCTTGAAATATCAATACAATCCAATAAATACATTTGTATTACGATTTAAAATAATATGTTACATCAAAAATCAAAAGCAAAGTGTCAGTTCTATTAAATGTGGAATAAAGAATGGTGGATGCCAATTACTTTTGTCAGTTTAAACTTATTTCAGAGAAAATTGTGTGTTTTTGTTTTTAATGGATGGGTACCAAAGTCTTTAGCCATGTCTGTATCTGTTCACTTTTCCATCACTGTACAATTTATCTGCAATCAGCAGCGTTATTGCAAAAGAGAACACCTAACTTAACAACCTCTGCATAAGAACACACGTTCCAGCTCATCACGCCACCTTACTGCCATTTGCATTAATCAGGAGGAAGTACTCACACTTTGTAGCCATCTCTCACAGCCGCCCTGTTCAGATTCTTGATCTGGAGCAGATGCAGCAGGAGCGACTGAGAGCTGGAGTCCCATCTGTGATGAGTGAAGTCGGACACGGGATCAGACAGTGACAGAGATGAAGCCTGTCCCCCAGTGAAACCAGTAAAACAGATCTGACTTACAGCAGTCCGAGTTGGATCTGGGCCGGCTCGCTCACAGGCGTCAGCTCTTTCGTGTAGGCCATCTCCTCCGACTCCTCCGCTCTGTTGGGGGGCGCATCAAAATGCTTTTATTGGACACAAACACTTCTTACAACATGCCATCAACATAAGAAGGTACCCCAGTGATCCATACTTCACACTGTAAAATTAACACATGTTGTTGAAACGTAGAACAATTATGGATACTAACTAACTGCATACTAATTTCAACTTCACATCTCACTTTCTAAAATGTTAACATTCACGTTTAATTTTCACTTGGGGCAACAGTGATTAAGTCAGTATTTTACAGTGACTCTTTAAATTATCTACCTACAGTGGCAAAATATATATTTTCTACATTTTCTATGACACTCAACAGACACTAACATTATGCTGTCTGATGGGATTGAATGATTCTGAGGGAAGAGGGTTAGAACTACTGAAACAATGAATTTAGTGATTTGAGTTACTGCTGCAGTTTACTTTTTTGCCACTGGGTGGCGCTGGTGCTCCAGTGGTCATTGGATGTGGGACTTCCCTAGCATTGTTAGCATGGACCTTCTCTCACCTTCGTCCCCAGGCTTCGAACACCCCGCTGTCTGTGGCCAAGGCCTCCTCAGATACGCCTGCAGAGACTCTCCTGGCCCTCCTGCCACTCCGGTTGGCACTGTTACCCCTCAGCATGACTCCTGCACAGGGAAACACATCGAATTCAGCTAATCAAAGAGTATGATCAGGTACTGCTTCGGTCCATCAACAGCATGGAAGACAGCTATCAGGACATGAGGAGCAGCCCTCCTTCACTTGCCTGTGGAGGTGAAAGCCCCCTGCAGGCCGCTGTCTCTATGACTTTTGCTCTCGAGCTGATGCGCAGCGGCCAAGCTACCCGTGTCCTCGCTGCTCGACAAGGCAGTGTGTGACGGGGGTTGTGACGGGACGCGCAGCCCTTCTAGCAATCCGCGACCGGCCAGCTCCATGTATTCTTCAGTCATCTGGGTGAGGGGGCTGTCCTGGGGGGCAGAGTGGTAGGGTGTGTCCATGGGAGAGCTGGGTGGTGACAGCGAGGAGAGTGAGGAGCGGGAAGAAAGGGAGGCCAGAGACTGTGGAGTGTCATGAGAGCGTTTGGCTTTGCCCTGGGTCAAGGGGTCGGGAGTGAACATGGGACAGTCTCTGGACAGGGTCTCTGGGGGCAGCAGGTAGCGGAGGTGGGGCTCTAGGGGGTCCCCAGTCCCGTCATGACGTTCATACTGAGGAAGACCATAGATGTCACTGAAGCTGATGGAGCTGAGGGAGCCTCGACTGGATGCCAGGGAGCCCCGACTGGAGGCGAGGGAGCCGCGGCTGCTGCTGGACGACACCGTTAGCGAACTGGCTGAGAGGCTGAGACAAAACACAAGAGGAGATTCAAAAAACCGATGCAGCGAAGAATATTTACGCCATATCTTATACGCCCGGAGAGTGGAGAGTGTGCCACACCTCTTCAGCTGAGAGTGAAGGTAGGTGGTGATCCGTGTGGCCTCCTCCAGCTGTCTCAGCAGGGCGTTCCTCTTCTCCTGCTGCAGAATTCTGTCAGGAGTTACACACACACACACACACATATATATATATAATACCAAATCAACAAATATATACAAAGCACAACCTGTTGTGGACAAAAGGTTTCCAATGTTTATGTCAATTCAGGACGCCTTCCTCCCAGCTTGTGCACGTCTGTGAGTAATGAGCAGTTGAACCAAAAACAAGTTGAACTTTCTCAGACTTACATCAGTTTTAGAGCCCCGGGAGGTGAATCGATCCAGTGTTTCACAAGAAAAAACTGGATAGATGTGGGAGCAGAAACAGGATTCTCCTCTTAAATATCCCCTTGATTACCTTACAAAACCTCAGATTAATATTGTTGATCAAACACGCTGATTCCCAGGCGAGTTGATAATTGTACACATCATTGTGTTTGGTCGTGGCGATCACTATTCAGCATGTGGAAACAACTAATATGACATCATAAGGATTACTTCATGTTGGTGCTGTAGACAAGAGGTTTGTCAAATAAGCCACTCCAAGAACTTTTGTAGCAAATTCAAAGAACTGCGGTAAAACTTGAAGTCCTGAGCACTGACAGGAAGTAACCCTTGTGATGTCATATGGCTCAAGTTTCCCTGACTTTACAAATGTCCATCTGCAGCCATTAAAGCCTTCGTACACTTGGCTTTCACTGGCAGAATAGTACTCCCTGCTTTTAATGTGTAAAAGTGGTGACGTCCCCCTTTAAATAAGCACTTGGTCACCTCTTAGCTCTTGGTCTCACTAAGCCTGGGCAGACGGGTAATAACGGAGCACAGCCCAGCATGTGTGGTCTATCCCCACAACCAAAGCAGTCATGAATCTAGTCCCCTACATGTAGCATACAGCAGCCAGTTGGGCCATATCAGAAAGCATCGTGTGTTCATCTGACGGAGCAAACAGGGGTATGAGGGCGCCCACATTTCCCTCCAAAGTCAAGGGCTGAACAACAAAACTAAAGAGATGAATGAGAGATTGTGTATTTTTTTATATGTTTACTGGCTCATGGAGTTATTTTCCTTTCTGTCCGCACAGACTGCTTCATTACAGCAGCAGTCAGTGCAGCGTAGATAAGCACTGTTCACAAAGTTAAAACTGTAACCTGCTGGCTTCTATATTCAAGCTACACACACAAATCACAACATGCGTAGTGGAGAAGGGGTTAATGCGTTATGTCACGCAAACTCTGACGTGAAATTGCTTTGCAACAATTTGCGATTCAGATGGAGGAGTGATGGGACACTTAGATGCAGGTGGATTGCCTTTGTAGTCTGCTACATAAATACTAATAAGTATAATACTGTGTGAAATAATAATGATAGCGACCATTTGTTTTCATATATATATACAGAATATATATAGTATCATTTACTGTAACATATAGAAAGTGATGAGACAGTTTATGGTGGAGAAAAACAACATTAGTGAGAAAAACAATGTTTTAGACGGTAAATAGACCGAATGTCCTAAAATGACATTACATTCCAAAGAGTTAAGTTCAGAGTGACAGGACTTAATTCTTACCTCTGATTGGCTCCCTGGCTCTGGGAGTTGTGGGCCCTCTGGACCTCCTCCTCCAGCCTGGTGCGCTCCTCCTCTAGCTGCAGCAGCGTCTCTGGGGAGTGCTGCTGCTTGCTGACCAGGATTATCTCCTGCAGGAGGGCCTCCTTCTCACGCAGGAGCTGCATGAAGTCCCGGTCCCGGTCGGCCTCGGCTCGGCCCGACCAGCTCTCGCTGTCCAGCTGTGCGAGCTGGTGCTGTATGCTCTGCACCCTGAAAGAACAGGAGGTGCAGCAGGACCCAGTTAGAGGAGCTTTAATGCCTCCTTATACCTGCCAGTGGCTCATGACACATTTCAGTCTGAGGCGGGTAAGCACACGCTGCTGCTGCTGCTGCTGCTACTTGGAGCGGCTGGAGCCAAGTACATGTTGGAGTCGAGTAAAAAGAGCACAAAGTGGGGGTGTGTGTGTGTGGTCCAAACTTGTAGTAAACAGGTCGCTGTGCTGCAGCACTACAAAAAAGATAATGGGGGTAATTCATAAAAAAATCAAATCAAATCACGGTAACTACACAGTGCCACGGTAAATATGCGCCACGATAATTGAAGCTCATTCATAAAGCCTCCATGATGTTAATTAGTGCGCTGGTGTCCCGTTGCTGACGTGTGGTTGTAAGGGGTGGAACCACATGAAGGCCAATGAAAACCGGCATGTTAATGTGCCGCTGCATATCTACAAACCACAGAATAAACTGCTGCACTCGGCTCAAATAAACGGAATCTTTCATTCTTTGTTTTAGAACTCTGCTAACTTTTAATCAAAACATTTCACTGGAAACTAAATTATAAATAGTATCTGTCCCAAAAAAAAGCCATTAAACTTGAATCCAGGAAAATAATGTCAAATCGATATAAAATCCAGCAATTTCTTTTTGACTATTTGCCATCTTTTATGCTGACACTACATATCTGCGATAAGCCAGTATCAGCCCACAAACGTTGGCTCAATGATATAATGGTTAATAGTGCCTCGACTGTGCTGGATCGAAATCAAATAAAATCATGAGTTGAGTGGGCCGGCGCAGGTTGAGCGATCTGCAGTAAAAGTGAAGCGTATTTAGTTGTGCTGCGTGAGTGCAGCTGAATGTGCTTCATGCATTAACGCAGCACAATCAGATTACTGAAGTCAGCCGTGTCCATTCCAAGACTCTGAGGTCCCCGTGATTGTCTTGTTTCCAGCTTTTTAGGAACGTGGCTCTCCAATACATGCAGTCTGTCCCTTTTAAACAGACACCTGCATACAGTGCAATACATGGAACACTGCAATGATCAAATCAAAATAAAAACCTACAAATACACTTGATGCTTTCCTTAAACTAATTTAAGGCAGTAAAAAGTGTTTCCCTGCACATATCAGACTGTTACGTGGGACTACAGCTGCCTGCTGGTGTGGACGCCGCGCAGGGAGAGTCTGAATCGTGGATGGCTGCACACACACACCTCTGTTTTGGGGAAACTCCATCCCACACATGTAACTCATGCACTCAAGTCCTCAGATAAATCTGATGTCTCAAGATGTCTACAGAGGTGCACAATTTTGGTATGAACTCAGGCGTACGTGCATGTATCTGCAATGTGAATATTGTCCAAGACTTTTTTCTGACTGTGCCGTTAAGCAGATTTCTGTGTGGCTAGTTTTTTATTTGATTTGAATGACTGTGGGGAACATTTTGTCTCAACAGTCGCATTCAAGGCCACATTCTGGAGCCATGAAGCCACCTCATGCTGCGACCATAATAACAACACTGAGCCTAATAATGTCTACCTGCAGCATCAGCCAGTGGCCTCACAGGTGTGTTTGCAGAGTTATTCAGACAGAGTTAAGTGGAGCTCAGAGCGAGTCCTCAGCTCAGATGAAATAACTGTGTTTATGTGTGCTGAATTTCAGACGAAGTGACTCAGTGACAGAGCATGCAAGTTTCCACAGGTCTCCCTTCTCCCTCCCTCCCTGATGTCATGGTTGGCATTGCTGTTGCTGGGTCACCGCAGCAACATGAATCTTGTAAAAAGACTGCATGGAGCAATAACACAGTGACTCTTGCTGCCTCAGCGATCACCGCAGCGCTGCCCCTCACGGCTGGGACACACAATCTCATCACATACCACTGCTCAATTCATAAGCACCTGTTTGCAAAATAAATGCACTTCAGGCTTCACAGCAAGCACTCTGGGGTGAGCTGGGATATATTTAACAAAACACACACGGTGCATGTATTAAACCACCTTGCGGAGAGGCAGGGTGTGCGCTGGGGCCCAGCAGTGGGCAGATCTCGCACTCTCTCTCTGCACGCACACAAAGGCAGCACACAGTCAGCAGCGTGGCCAGGGAAGAATGTGACCACCCAGCTCATTCCACTGGCCAGACCTCGCTCAGCAGCCATGGCCACCAGGCGCAAATACTATTCATAACGCATCCTCCCACCGGAGAACTCGCGGGGCCCGGGAACAAGAGGAGGCTGACCAGTGAGTCAGAGCTGCGTGCCAGTGTGTCATAGTACTACGACAATAGATAAGAAACACCCAGCAATACTTACTTTTTCTTGGCTTCCTCATACTGCCAGTTCAACTTCACTTTGTCCACCAACTGTGAGGAATCTTGGGAACCGTACTTGAGAAACAAAAAGATGAAAATAGACATCACAGGGATGTTCATGGTACATCCATGAGCAGGTTTGACGATTAAGCGACCCCCTGAACATAACAACATGCAGCAAGGTGGACAAATTGTAACAAAATGTTTGTCATATCAGATCTATGGCCGTTTCTTTATTTCTTTGGTGGGATGTGGGGGAGACGCGTATGTTGTCCCCTACCTCTCCCATGATGTCCGTCTGACAGCCGGTGTCGCAGTACTGCTGCAGATTGCACGAGTCGCCCGCAGTTCCAGTGCTGTTTGCCGCCTCGGTGGCCGAGTCGCTAATGGACAAGCTGCTTTGGAAGTTCACCGTCAGCTTGGCCAGGCTCTGTGAATTGGAACAGTGATTACATTAATGGACTGGCTGGATTGTTTTTAGTGAGACGAAGGGAACGAAAACATTAGCAAAGCGGTAACGTCTCCATAATGAAACTTCAGTGTTGACAACATCGCAATGCGACATCATCTCATCAACACAGAACTGGATGACAACAAAACGGGCCCAGAAATGCAAAGTACAACGTCAACAAGGATTTTTCCTTTAACCCTCTGAAGTTCAAAGTTATTTTTGCTGTTTTACTTTTTTCGTTGACATTCCTGTATTTGACAAGATTTTTTTGTGTGTGAATATCTTGACATTTCTGCCAACACTGTAAACTAAACTTTAACTGAGTTTTTTCTAGAATCCTTATTTTCCAATTATCTTTCAAATTTTATGGGAAAACAATCTGATTAAAAAAAATTTAAAAATATTTATTTTAGAATTTCTTTCCTCCCACAGTTTATTAACACAAATTTCAAAGCTTTTTTTTAAACAATCAAGAATTTTCTAGAATCAGATTGAAATTTTTACAATAATATTCAAATTGTTTAATCAAGACTTTTATAAAAACAAGCAGCCCTGTAGTTGTTTCATGCCTTTTTCATTTTTTGATTCAGCAGGCATTCACAACACAATAAAAAAAAAAAAAGATAAACTAAAAAGTCTGAAACAAATAGGGAAAATATTATAGAAACAAACAACCAAGAGAGGAAAAACAAATCCAGAGGAAAATTTGTTGTAGGAAGTTTGAAACCGTAAAAAACAAGACTAGATTTGCTGAGTGATCCAGCTTTGATCACTTTAAAACTCTTAGGATATGCGAGTATAGAGAACGGGTGGATGGATGGATGGATGGATAAAACACACACTCAATAAAAAGTAAAATTGGAAAAAAGATAAATTGGAAAAATTAAAAAAAATTAGAAAATGAATAAATACAGACTCGAATGGTTCGAAGACAATGAGGATCAGCAGAACAGTGGAGGGTAACGGGCACTAGAGGTCAGCGAAGAATGTAACAGCAGAGCTACTTAAAAGAATTCTGTCCTGACGGAGGGAAGTCGTTTTGGTTGATGTTGTACCTGGATGAGGTCCTGCCTCTCCTTCTCGCCTGTGCTGATCGCCTTCTTGATGCTGCGCAGCTCGTTGAAGATGGCCTGAGCCTCGTCCAGCTTGTAGTTGGTCTGACTGCAGGACATCTTCCTGTCAATCCTGGAATACACACACACACACACACGCAAAACAAACATCAACACATGCAGTATTTGAGGCATTTTCCCATCAGTCTTTTCAAGGGGTTGGCTTCAACATTAGAATTGAATATTTGCCTTAAGTTTAAATTACATAATAAAATAACTTTAACTGACTGATTGACTGCATATAGCGAAAAGATTTGCGAAGCTATTTCTCTTGATGATTGGTGCACATGTTCTGTCATCATATTATT
>OMOW01035625.1:1726-12405 GCA_900312555.1 Lamprogrammus exutus
ATTTCTTCCATCTTTCATTTCTTCCAGCCAAAACAGCACTAAGTTTTGCCTCTTTTTAGTACAAAGTGATTTTGTGTAACATAGAGCACGCTTTACAGTTACAAGTTATGTATATCCATTTGGAATATCTGTTCAGGTTATCTTCTGTCAGACCATATTGCATATTATAGGTTTTCATCATATCACTGATGGCTCTAAAGAAATGTGGTTTATCTCTGGGTGCTCATCTGTTCTTTACTACCCTAAGTACCTTTTTGTTCTATTACAGGTGCTGAGGAAGATATCTGGCTATATCCAGGACCAGAATGAGAAGATCTATGCTCCTAGAGGTCTCCTTCTCACAGATCCCATAGAAAGAGGCATGAGGGTTGTATCCTTTATACATCTGCTGATTTTCTCTCTGTTCAAGTCCATTCATTTATCAGTTTTTTTAACCACTTATCTGGGTCCAGGTCACAGAGTCAATGAAGCAGCAAAGCAAAAAATCCCAGATGTTACTCACCCAAGCCATGTCCTTCAGCTCTTCCTGGGGGATCCCAAAACATTCCCAGGTCAAATGGGATATATAATCCTTCAAGCATACACTCGGGGCAATATTGCCTCCCTCCCATTTGACGGGCCTGGTAAACCTCCCAAGGAGGAGTCCCTAAGGCATCCTGATTACCACAACAGTTTGATACAGTGCAACACTGCAGACAACGATGCAGACAATCTGCCTATTGGTTTCACATTCAATCACTCTTCAAGTGTTTAACAAAAATGATGATAAAGACCCTGTGACAGCCAGACAAATAATACAGAGGACTGAAAGGAGAGGGCAGCATTTTTGAAGTTAGGCCCCACAAAAAGACACAAGATGAAATGATGAAAGAAATGGATCCTGAACACGACTGGAGAACGTCACAAGCAAAATAGATATTTGTGATGTGCACGCTGGTCTTGGAAATTATCACTGGCCCGTTTTTTCATCTCTTTGTCTTGTATCTTTTGATACATACTGGGGCCTAAAGAAAGTGACTCATTGTAGACATCTCAATACATCTTGAGCTTTCAATTATTCCTCTTACAATTCAAATAATTGCCTCCAACAAAGTGGGCCAGAGCACTTACTGCATGTTGCTCTGTATCAATTGTAATCTG
Source organism: Lamprogrammus exutus (assembly GCA_900312555.1). NCBI lineage: Eukaryota > Metazoa > Chordata > Actinopteri > Ophidiiformes > Ophidiidae > Lamprogrammus > Lamprogrammus exutus. The sequence goes on from OMOW01035625.1 coordinate 2,867, forward strand.
TCAGATTGTAAATTTGATGTCGCTCTGTCAGATTGTATAATGAATGCGAGTTGGATTGTAGTATTATGATGATTAGTAAGAATGATTTTGCAGGTATAGCAGCAGTTAGATTATGAGACTTTGGTGATAAAATTGTGACACTATCCAAATTTAGTTGCAGATCGCATAAGTGCTAAAAAAAAGGCTGTTGGTGGACCTGTCTCATAATGTGATCTTTGACCATAAAACATTGCAAGGTTTAAACTTCTCAAACATCTTTTGTTCTTTTGTATTTGGGTTACAGTGTTTTCAGATGTGGCCAGAGGCATGTCTCACTGTGTCAGACAGAGTTGTTCCAGCACAGTTTAAATGCTGGAGGAGAGAGAGAAAATGTGTCCACTAGACCATCACACAGGCCTGGCTCAGACCAGCTCCACAGAAAAGGCTCCAAAGTACAGGGCCAATGTATTACCAACAGTTATTAGTCAATACATTCCTTTACAATATGGCCTCTGTCTGAGATACAGGCAAGTTAGAGGCCTCATTCTCTCAAACTTTAGTTTAGAAAGTCAGTGTGGCCCACTGTTTTTTAATCTTAGACTTCTGTATATTTGTCACCCTTGAAGTGATTCTCCACCCAAAATCTATAACAAAACACTCACCTCCACAGACTTAATGAGACTCTAAAAAGTTTTGAATTTTTTTCTCCCTGGCAGTCAAGCATCTTAAGTCAGCTTCAAATCATCTTGTTAAAATGTATCCCAGTAGAACATCTCAATACATCCAGAGAAACATCTCAAAGCACTCCTGCAGTGTAATCCATGTTTCTGCTGTCCATCAATATCCTCTGTATGGTCCAGACACTCATATTTTTGCTAAATACACTGATGTCGCGCTAGCCCCTTTAAAAGCTGTGCTGGAAGCAATGTATGTAGATATATATTGATTAGAAATGAATTATTCTTTGAGTCATACTGAACATTTACATTTACTCATTCGGCAGATGCTTTTATCCAAAGCAACGTACATATGAGATTTAAATACAACACAAGCAAAGATCTAGTTAGGAGAGAACAACAAGAGTAAGTGCCATGAAGCTAATTTCTAGTTGTACAGGACGTACTGTAGGTGCCAAGAGGCAGAGCATGCAGACAGGTATAGAGAGAGAGAGAATTACATTTTTAATTAATAATAATTACATTATTATTTTACATTGAGATGGATCATGACAAAGATGATTATGCTGCAGGGGTGTTTGCTGTTTTTATTGATGTGTTAATTCTGATCACTATTGAATATATTGTAACTAACTGAATTCAAACTGACAAAAGGGGATGCTCTCTGCTTGTGTTTGATAGTGAAAAACTCAAAATGTTGTTTTTGGAGGGAGTATCACTTCAACACACCTGAGCAATTGAATTCTTGCTCTTCGAGCTTACAGTGTTGGGAGGTATGAGTCATTTTCATAGAAACAAATGCATCTATTTCTCTAATAAATAAATGACTGTGACCTCTTAGCCTTTCTACCATGCAACTAACAATGAAAAAGCTCTTAGATGGTTTGATCACATTAGGATCCATGGCATGTGTGATTGAACAGGACAGGAGTTTGAACCTGCAGCCACTGTTACAAGGTCTTCAAGAACTTACCCCATCCTTATGTTTGACTCTTTCCATCATTATTAATGACACTCCTTGACATTCTTTATCCTAAGATAGAGATCAGTGTCTTTGAGGACCGGGGCTCAGGTAGTTCCAGTCCAAGCAGCAGCATGTCATCAGCAGGAAGTAGTGCTCGGTGACTGGAGGGACAGCACCAGGCTTATGGGTACCACCACAGGGGCAGCCGGACATTTACCAACATTCGCATGCTGAAACATGAGAGCACCAGGTTCTAAGAAAACAGAGGGGTGGACACCTACAACAATCAAACTCTCCTTGCTGGGGAGACGGCATACAAGCAGGAGAAACAAACTGGCATTCACAATCAAATTGGATACACAACAGAGTACATGCAAGTGCACCATACGGTACATCCAAGTGCACCATACATACATAGGCTGTAGGGCCATGTGCAATCCACTGTCAGAAAGAGAATATCCTTTACTCCTCAAGAGCTATCCAAAATTAAATAATCCGAATTTCTTTTGTTTCATTTGTTCTATTCACCTTTTTTAACTTTTCTCTCATTCCACCTCAACATCCATTTCAACGAGTCACACCATCTCTGTGTTCAGCGTTGTACCCTGATTATACTGAACCTCAATGCGTGATTGTTTGTAGGAGGGGGCACTGTCAATATGTCTGTCTGCTGACATAATGGCACTGCAGTCTTTGGTCTGGGGAGCAGCTTTGAAATCTGGAGGGAGGAATAGCACCAGTATCCAAGGAGACCCAATGTTCTCCAGTCTTGCTGAATGATTGCATTCATGTGGGGTGGATGGGGTCAAGTTGCTTTGAATGCTGGCAAATTGGGCCTGCTGTGGGACCAGTTGGTTCCGTGCTCTATTCACATGAATTTGGCTTTAATATCAAACAGCTAACAAAGAGCACCTTGGATTATTTATCCTTCTCATTCATAGCACTGGATACCAGTGATCCACATCACAGCTGTAGGTCATAGCCCTTTGTACACACACACACACACACACACACACACACACACACACACACACACTCTCTCTCTCTCTCACTCTCTCTCTCTCTGTATATATTATATACTGTGTATGTATGTGTGTATATGTAGATATATATGTATATCTTACAACTGCATCTCACACACAACCATGCAGACACACTAATACAAAAGTAGACAAAAAGCTGCATACTGGTGATATGCATGCATATGCCTACACACACATACACACATACTTGCATTCCTGTACACACACAGATTCTGCCAGATGTGGAGCTCACCTAAACAATATTCTCTGTGGTCTCAGCTCATTGGGAATGCAAGCAAGCCCAGGCCCTTTAAGGGTTGCCCTGGCTGTGTGTATCTAGTCCAAGGAAGTGTGTATGTGTGTCTATGTCACCAGTCTCAGTCTCACCCAGTGTGAGATAAAAGTTAGCGAATTGCTAAGGAGATACATTAAACAGCAAGACTTGCCAAGCATCATAAACGAAAACGAATCAAATACAGAAAAGGTGTGGGTTGTCAGCTCAGCAGCTCTATAAGAGAAAGTAAAATGCAAAGTAGATGCTGTTAATTTTTAATTTGAGTAAAATACAAGTTCTACTTGCCATGAGGTTAACCCATTTACTGAATGCACTGTATTTGAAATGCATTCGGGTATACGGGTAATACAGAGAAACGGTAATGAAGATTATTTAAGACCTTAGATCTCATAATTAACATCAGCGTTCATTTATGCCATCTTTCATCATTCATTTGTCACAGTTTTCCACCCATCAAAAATATCATCATTTTGTTTTCCTTCTTTTTGTTAGGGACACAGTTGTTGCACCCACTAGGGTCCAACTAAGGACATACTTGCCTTTCAGGTTCTAATGCAGGGGGTCATGTAATTAATTACTTTCACCTGGAATCCCATGTTGTTTTCAGGAACTTGGGAAACCAGGTGAACAATCAATTACATGGCAGGATTGAAACCCTGCACTGGGGCTCATTGACGACTGGGATGGAGAATCCTCTTCGAAAGAAAGGCCACTTATTTTTAAAACAAAGCTGGACTTATTCTACATAACAATCATAAAATACTTCAACTATATGCTGCACTACCAACATGTACCTACAAAACTGCAGTTTGAGAAGCACAATTTTGTCAGTTTTTCTTGGAAATACCTCATTCTAGCTGACAACTTGTGTGTAAAGGCTGCAACAAATTTAAAAAAGGTTTCATCAAAAAAGTTGCACTTTTTTTAACACTACACAATTAACAAGAAAATGCATTACTTCCTGGAAGACCTAAGCACATTTTTTTTGCGTAAACCGTTGCAGTTTGCTGGAAACTAGTGCAGGTCCCCATAGTGAAAGTTTTTAATCCAAAATAACTTTATTAACAAGAGCGAGCAGGAAGACGAGGCAGGGTGATGTTTGCAGATGTTTCCCAATTGCATGGATTGTATTCACACTTGAATTATCGTGACTGAGTTCCAATCACAAAGTACGCCATACCACATTGGGTTGCATGTGTTTGTCCTTATATGGATAATGTGTCTGGATACAGATCACATTTTTGCCCTATTTACACGCTGTATTAGTAACAATTATTATGGTGTCCACGTTTTCTTGTTTTACTGAGCTCATTCTGGCAGTAAGCGTGGCATATAATACATAGCATTTTTCAAGAGATCGACAGTAATAAATATGAAACATTAAAAACATAACACACATTTGCATAATAAATTCAATCTCAATAAAGGCCCCTCAAATTTGTCACAACAAAAAGTTACCTTTAGGTGTGCAAATCTGATCTACCAGCCTTGTCCAGAGTAAAGTAGACCTCCAGCTCTGTTTACCAGCATTTTGCTCTGATCATGCAGGCTGTGAAGTGCTATTTCTGAGTAAGGGGCACTCGCTGCTCTGCTAAACGCCTTACAGAGCTACCTCCACTGGGGAGTGACTGCTTTCATGCCTACAGGGAGGCACTCTCTCTGGGCCCCTCCTATCCCTCCCATTTGCCCACTACTACAGCGCTACAGTCTGGGTTATAGTCTTTATTTCAGGGAAGCTGGAAGTTCCCTTACACTGCGGTCTAGTTCGTATTGCCATCAGAACTCTGTCAAAAGGTTGTCTGTCCACAAGTTGAAAGCATAACCCTGCCTCATCTTCCCTGCTCTAGGCTCATTAATAAAGCTCATTTTAAGAATAGTTGCACTTACCTTAAATGTGTACCGGCACCTGGACTGTAAGAGCCCACGCAAAAAATGATAGTTATATTTGAAAATGGATGACATTGGTACACAGAGCAAAGAGGGTTCGGCTTAAACAGCACAGAGATCTGCCAACTGAGATCCAATCACAGCTCAGGCAGCATCCAGAGTTAATGGAACATGTAAATTCATGTCCCATCATCAGATGTCATTATCCAGATACCAAGATCAAGATCACATTCTATTGCAAACTGTCAATGTTAGCCTTCATGTAATTCATGTTGCCTTAGCTTTTCTTAAACAAAAAACAACAATGTGATATGTATATCCAACCCAAGTTGTGATCAGTTGCTGTACAAACACAGTTCAAGCAGCAAAATGAGAAGGAGTCTGCGCACTGAATTTTTTGCTCTCAAAACATTATTTTCTTTTTGCTGCATTTCATTTTTTCCACCATTTCCTGTGTTTTTTATAAACATGATCTCTGAACTTTGAGAGTGTATCCCTATTCCTCTTTAGCCACATACTGCAGATAGATGAACTGAGACAGATGAACACTGACAGAGCCCACACTCCTGCTGTCTGCAGTTTCACCACAGCAGTTCACTGGTGCTTGTGTCATGCCTCCTGTGCTTTTGATGCCGCCATGTTTCATCCCAGTGGAATGAATACCCAGCCTGGGGCTGATGGACTGACCAACATAAAATGACTCAACACTGCCAATAAGCAAACAGGCAAATTAATTCACTGGACAATGTATAACAAAAAAAAGTGTATATGGAGTTTACATGAGAACATGCTTATCAGTGTTTACTATGATGAGCTTAGTGTAACAAAGTGAATGGAAATGCCATGAATTCCAAAACCACTCCAAAAGGTTAGTTTTAATCTCTAAGCCTCTAAGAGTTTTTATATATGGGAAGATTGGTAGTTGATATGTAGCATATGATATTTTATTATTTTATATCAGCTAGTATGGTAGATGTACATAGTCAGGTAATGGGAACGATGATGATGATGATGATGATGATGTTGATTCTCAGGGGAAAGTCAAAAGGGAACCAAATCAAGAGTAAACAGTTGTTTTGACAGTGAGGAGCACTGTGTGCCAGCTTACGTGTATGTAGCATGTGTTCTTTAAAGATATACGTCTCTGATTTCTGTAAAGAACATAGCCAATGAAATGAAGACTCTGCCATTGTATCACAGTTTTTCTCAGTTGCTTACATATGTTTTTGGAAAGGATGGCTGAGTTTATTTTAATTTTACTTTTGTCTGTTTTGTTTTGTGCTATTATTGTGTGTGGACGTGTATGCGTGTGTTTGTGCTTCACATGGGAATTAGGCATATGGAAAGGGAGGGAGGAAACATGAGGGGAGGGAGGGTGGGATTGAAAGGTGTTTTGTTTTTTTTAAAAAGCAAAACAAAACACTGGATGATATTTTGGGGATGATACAGTGGTAATGATGGGTTGTGTGTACATTATTGCAACTAATAATTTAAGATGATATTGATGTAAAAAGAAAAAAAGGATGACCCAGTTTTTCCAAACTCTGAACACAAGTGCCCAAAAAACCCCAAACTCCACAAATAATGTTCTGTCTAATGACACACACACACACCATCAAACAATTAGAAATTTCTTAGAACCAACTGAACACTGATGTATGATCATCTTATCAATAACCTGATGTAAACCATTGTTTTTATTTTCATATAGAAAACATATTACATTTGTACATGAATGCACACAGTATTTTTTCAATTTTTTTTCTGTAATATTTTTTGTGTATATCTCAATGATTAATGTAAATAATTCTTTTCAGCATGGAAGAGTGTGGGAAGAGTTTGGGAAAATGTAAACACAATGTTGAGAGAGAAATCCACGTAACAAAACACACACACAAAAAAAAGTATTATTCCTAAAATTGGAAATAGGAAATAAAATGAACCCCTGCCCATCTGTCTAGAGAGAACATTCTATAAAATGCTATATTAAAAGTGAATTGTGTCATCAAGCTGTACCAAAGGTGCTCTATATAGTTTACTTTTCGGCAATACCAGCCTTCAGTTATATGATGCAAATCAAAACTCGAAACTTTGTAAATTATAATCTGTTGTGACTATTTCAGTACTGTTCAGAAGTTGAGAAAATTACTTAGTTACTTCCAACTAATTTTGATAATAACACGTATTTGAAAGGAGGAAAAACGGAATATTAACCCCATGTACTAAATAATTATATAAAGTTCATTGTAGTATGTTCACATGCCATTTATTTATCTATGTACTGTATGTGAGTCTTTTCAGACAGCTATCAGTAAGTATTATGATGTTGCTACAAGCGAGAAATGTTTCTTAGTGAAATATGATGTCTTCCCACCATGTAAATGATGTTCTGACCCAGAAGTGCTTTGTGTTTCACTTTGAAGAGAACTTAAAACTGGACTGTATGTTTGACACACTGCATGTTGTACGTGCACACAAAACCAGCACTAGATAACAAGAAATTTGAGGAATTTGTATATTGATGCCATTTCAGTGTTTACATTTTTGTATTTATATTTTTTTCTCAAAGCTTAAAATCATTCTAAATGTGGTGAGAGAGAGTTTTCGCTGTCACCACAAGATGAATAAAATATTGATTGGATTGAATTATTTGTGGAATTATTGAGACAGGGAGGTGTTTTTGGGATCAAGCCACATTTGTCACGAGGAAACTAATGGGAGTGCAAGGCTGAGACCTCAAATGCAGGTTACCACAAAAATAGTGTTCTGGAGTAGTCTTTAATAACAAAACTCAAAAGGCACTGGTAGAAACGGGGCAACACAAATAAGAGGCACACCTTGGCCTCAGGATAGTCCAGAACTCAAAAAGAAATCAAACTACAAATCAAGGCAGGCAGAGCAAAAAGTAATCCACATAGAAAACACAAGGACAAGAGCTAACAAAATCCAAGGAAGGAGCAAAACACACAGCTGACATCAGGAATGACTTACAAGATAACAGGGAACCCACATCAGGAACAGGAACCAGAACATGTAACATCACGGTATATGAACAAGAACGATCTCACAGAGAACGAAGGGAAATAGCCCGGTATATATAGACACCCTGGAGGGACTAATGAGGGACATGTGAAAGTAATCAGGGCAGGGCAGACAATAACACAGGCGGGAAAAACACAAGGGCGGGAAGTGAAGTCACAGAAATGAGAGGCGAGGTGAATATGACAAAATAAAAAACTGGAAACAAAGAATAATTACTGATACCATCAAAACATGACCTAAAGAGAAGGGCAGAATATGACAACATTTGATGGGTTTAAGAAATTGAAATGTAGATCATAAAGCTGTAAAGCAAATATGCTTATTACTGACAAAATTGTACATTTCTGTGTAATTTATATAAATACCTATTCTACAATTGTCCTAAAGTAGCAACGCTGGCATCATTTACATTAAAATGATGAATACTGAGATTACTGTGAATCAGAGATGGGACTAAGTCCCTTTTTGCAAGTACAAGTAAAGACAAGCAAGTACAAGTCAAGTTGCAAGTTCTTAACTTTGAATTTGAAGGCCTGAACAAGTCAAATTTAATCCCAGAGTAGTGATTTGTATTGTGTTGGATTGTATTGTATTGTGCTTTCCATGTAAACTAATTAATTTAATATATATAGAATTCCTGGGGATTAAGCTGGATACAGAAAAAATGGATGCCTCCCTGCCTCAAGAGAAACTTGATAGGATCAGATCAATTTCCGATTCATTCGTTAATTCTGTTTCCTCCTCCAAGCGCGAGCTCTTGTCGTTGCTGGGTCACCTAAATTTCGCCATGCGCATTATCCCCCAGGGCTGCTCCTTCATTTCCCGGCTTCTGAACATAGTACATTCCGTACAGAACCTGAGAGACACGGTCACCCTGGACGCTGGTAGCCAGTCAGATTTGCGTATCTGGTCACTGCTGCTAAATAACTGGAACAGGATTAGTTTCTTTTATAATGATCAATCTGAAACTTCAAACTCCATGTCTTTCTACACGGACGCTGCTCCAATCATGTGGGTTCGGAGGCTACTTTCAAGGCCTATGGTTCGCAGGAAAGTGGCCTCCAGAATTCAAGGACTTTGCTGAACATTCAATGTCCTCATCTCTGTACGAACTATATCCCATAGTCGTTGCCAGCATCCCCTGGGTCGCCTCCTGGTCATGCAAACGTATTACAGTGTTCTGTGATAACGCAGGCGTAGTTTCCATTATTAACAAAGGGCGCTCCAAATCCCCTCTGATCATGTCACTACTGAGACACCTGATTTGGCAGTCAGTCATTTGCATTTTCATTTTGTCTGCGGTTCACATTCCTGGCTATTCCAAAGTCATAGCCGACTCTCTGTCCCGTTTTTTCGTTTTCAGGAATTCCGACGCCTGTGCCCATCAGCCAGCAAGTCGCCAGTTCAGTGTCCGCCCCTGTCAGATCTCACGCTGGACTAAATCCATTGAATTCCCTCCTCATCACAGCTCAACGTTACATGAGGAAGGGTCTCGCGGCATCAACAGTCAAGGCATACGACTCAGCTTGGTCTATTTTCTGCTCCTTTTGTTTCTCCCACGGTATTGTGATTTTTCCCGTTTTAATCTCGACTGTGTGTGCATTTATCACCTTTTCCTTTCATGTTCGCTCCCCAAAGCTCTCTTCCATTCACAAAATGGCGGCAGGCACTCA
>OMOW01035703.1:2961-16396 GCA_900312555.1 Lamprogrammus exutus
TGGCAAATTGTAGGTAGTGGGCCCTCCGCAACGCCGCAGCGGCCGAGTCCGGGATGCCACATCTGGGAGGGGGGAATGCAAACTCCAGCACCATCCTACACACACCCACCACCAGCCCTACCATCAGCCCCCAGAAGGCACCCTGAACACACAAACACATGCACAGTGCAAACTCGCAGATGAAACGTTCGTTTGCTGAACCTTCCTGAACCTTCCTGCTGACAATAAAAGTGTCAGCATAATTCTTGAAGTTGATCTGTGTCACACCAGGGTGTGTCAGGCTCGTAATGCTCTCACTTTCCCACCATTGTAATCTGTCATCATTGTGTCACTTTTCACTTTGACATTTGAACCCAAACACGTGCAATGACACAATAACTCCCTGTCTCCTCTTGTGATCAACCTCCTCTGGCGAAGAATGTGACCTGTGCGGTTTGACTCAGGCAGCATAATCCCACCTCATCAAGCAGGCATCTTTACCAGTTTAGTCATCTTGTCGCTGCGGTTTCACGCCACACGGACGCACTCACTTTCTTTTTCCTTATCACATATTTTTAATCTTTTTCGTTTGTGTCTCCTCCACCTAACATGTAATACTTCTAACATGTCTGTTCATCTCTTCAGGGCTGTGTGTTAATCATTATTTGTATGCATTACAGTTCTGGCTCTGGTTAAAAAACAAACACACACACACGCACACATACACACCACACACAGATTTTACAATGTCGAAAGTGTGCCAGCATCTGACAAAGTTTCTCTTGTGTAGTGTGGCCTTTGACACCATGAGTCATGCCTCGTATGTTTTTCTGGACAAATCTCAGGTGACTGTGACATAATGCATTTTGTAACCCCATGCAGGTTCACAACACACACTACACATTTCATTTACAGTTGAAATTCTTTCACATTACAGCTTGACTCTGAAAAACTGACTTTATAGTGAATTTGAGCTGAGAGGTTTAGCAACATATCTGCAGGGAGCGGACACACCCAAGATTGATTCCTTTCAAACAGGGCTTGAATCTTCTTGACAGTTGACTGGTCTTTACTTGTAGTAAGAAAGTATTTCAACACACGAATTAAAATGATAAACATTAGTACTACTGTCTCTTACATCACATATTCTGATGGCTATCTTCTTTATTAAGACTCTGTCCTTCACTTTCATTCTTGCTCTCTTGTCTGACAGACGTAAACACTTAAATCTATTAACTGAGAGCTGCACCAAGGCCAAGCACTTTCATACACAGGAACTAATAAACAATGTACTTCATAAAAGGAGCGCAGACATATTTATAAACTGGCACAGAGAATAAGGTGTGTTTGCATTCAGCTGAGGATAATAAAATTGTACCCGAGTGCAAAATGGGACAAACTGAACAAAATGTGCAATGCGGAAAACTTCAAATGTACAGTCGGCTGTTGTGTTGTTTCGTGTCGAGAATGGAATCTAGTGTGAGTTATACTTGGATTTGGATATACTTGCCAAGTAGCTAAACTGAAAGACGTGTGTGAGTGTGTTTGTGTGTATGTGTGTGTGTGTGTGTGCATGCGCTACCTGCTCATTTGTCCTCTTCCAGAAGACGGCCAGGGTGAAGACAGCAGTGACCGGTGGGGCGAGGTAGCTGGTCACTGACTGGATGTAAACATACAGCTGGCCACTGTTGGCTGACTGCAGGATGGGGATCCACACCACACTCACCACCACCAAGATCACTGTCACGATCCTGAAACACACACATACACACACGCGTACACACACACACGCACACAATTTTAACAACTTAGCATCCAACACAACTAGTCAACTATGTGGGTAGTAGGTGACTAGTTGTGCCAAATATATAAGTATATTTAGACATATTTTTCTTCAGCTTTGCAGTATTGCAATATTGTGTCAAATGGCATTTAAACTACAACATATAACAGTTCCTTTTCCAGGTTTATGACATGGATATGCCAATAACGTCAAGTCAACAACTAGTAAAAAGCTGCAGTCCTGAAACCTCTAAAAAATACACACATTTTCTCTCATACAGATTGTCCTATCAGCACCTGGAGGCTTTGCTTTTCCTGCGTTACATTATTGATCATGATCATTTATTTTACCCTCCTCAGCATAATCAGAGAACATGAGCTGCTACAGCTGGTAGGGGTTCAATGTTTTTTTGTAGGCCACTAAAGCATGGCCAGATGTTCTTGAACCCATGAAGGACTGTCGGCACCGGGCCACCCTGCTGCTCATATACCTGCCGACCAGTAGCAGCTCTTTCTCTGTGGCGCGGGGGCGGTACTTCTTCCAGATGTCCATGGTGAACAGTGTGGAGCTGCTGTTGAAGATGGAGGTCAGTGATGACATCAGAGCTGCCATCATCACTGCTATCATGAGCCCCCGCAGGCCTGACACAGAGAGAGAGAGAGAGAGAGAGAGAGAGAGAGAGAGAGAGAAAAGCACTCAGCACAGTAATAGAAGAGCTAAAAATGTAATCAAAGAAAACAGCAGTACTCTCACCACTAGGCATGAGCTCAATGACCAGTTTGGGGAAAGCGATGTTGGAACATCCCACTTCAGCTCCACACACTCGTAAACACTCTTCAGGATCAACGCATCCTACAGAGTCTGAAACATGCAGACACAGCCAAGGGTCACTGGCACAGAGAAGGAAACCATGCAGAAAATACTCATGTAGAACTGATTTTACTTTGCTTTAGAGACAGAAAAATTGGAGTTCCAGGGCAGGTTAAACTTAAAAAAAAAAATCAGATATGGCAGTAATAGTAAACAAAGGGCAAATTGACAAATTCACTTGAAATTGAATGATTAAAAAGCCACTATATATTAAAAGAGAAATAAAGCCAAATTTGAGCTTGAATTAGAAAGAATTTGGGTGAAATATACATTGAAGTGAAGCCTGAAAAACATTTCTGTACAATCATTTCTTTTTGCATATCTGCTGACATAAACATAAACATAAAAACAAATGATATAAACTGTTCTGAGTAAATGCTACAAGTTGCATTTCACAAAAAGTTAATTTTGATCCTTTCAGCAGTCTCAACTAGATTATTTTATTGGAAATAAATACAAGATTAAGGACAATCATGTTGTCAAAAATGTTTTTGGCAAATTACAATACTTCACTTTACTGATAATAAAATAAAATACACAAAGAGCATTTTAATTAAAAACACATGCGCAGATATACACAACTTTATTATCATTGTACTAAAATATACATTCTATCATGGGACATCAGGTTTACTGAAGAAAGTGGCTGTCAGTACCAATACACAGTTGATCTGTCACCTCCATTTTCTGACTGATGCTTTCATGATCACTCAGGTGATAATGACAGCATTATTTTGTAACATGTTTCACATTCTAATAAGCATTCAGAACTATTTTGTAAAGGAAAACTGGACAGCAAAGGGTCACATGCCTGTTGGTGCATGTCTACCCTGACTCCGACCCCATTTAAACCCTATGACCCCTGTCCCCACATAATTTCTCACATTGGTTGAGTGTTGACAGTTCGAGCATAACTACACAGGATGAACCAGGATGAATTAGTTTTCCAATGGTCCCTTTTATCAGTTCATAACTAGCAAGGTTTGTCTGTTAATTCTACAAAAAAAATTGTAAGACGCCAAGCTTGAGGAAACTGAATAAACAATGGCAAAAACTTCAAACTTATCTTCCGATTAATCACATTCCTTTCTTTAATGCTTCTCGGATGAAAGCCGACACTTTCTCCCTCGGTCCAGACTAGAGGGTGGAGTTTACTCCCCCTCTTTCCTAACCAATTACCGGACACGCCACCTTTCAGCCCCCGGCACCGGGCTTCCGTTGCTGAATTCCAGGGTTTAGCATACCGGCAGCTCCGCACTGTCGACTGAGTGGACCACGAAGAACTTTCTGTCTGGGTGTATTAGGAGTGGAGACTGTTTGCGGAACGTTGCTGGAATTAACGACTTTTGTCCCTGTTTACTCAGCAGTTGTTGTTTTTGCTGTGGAGACTTCGCCTCCAGACTTAAACCGCACCGAGAAAAAAAGAGGAAAAGCGACTCGTCCGCAGTTGCATTTAGTCACGCAAGCTGTTACGACACTTTTGTTGGGAGTTTTACTGACTTGCCCATGTGTCTCAGTGTGAGTTCCGCTCTGGCTTGACTCATACACGCAGACAGAGACAGTCATCCACACAGACAGCTGCTATGTCTCGCTGCCTGTCTGCCTAATCAGGCCCAGCGGCTCTCGGAGCTCAACCGGAGCGAGCGCTGCTACAACAATCACCTCGCCTCTGTCAGGTGAAAGGCGTGGAGTTAGGCGGGGTCCTTTTGTACTTCCAACACCTGTGTGTTTGTGTCTGTGTCTCTGTGTGTGTGTGTGAGTGTAATTTGAGAGCTGGGTTGAACGCCTTTGATAGAGGTAAATGTTATTGCGCGTTCCTTCCCTCAGATGAGAGCTTTCTCCGGTGGGTGGATCGAGTTCCAATCTCAACAGGGAGATACTAACTTTATTGACAGTAATGATACACTGCATCCTCTCAGGCCTTGACCTCTCGGACCGACGGGTGGAATCTAGGTCAGTGTGTTATTAACTCTTCATTGACAGGTGGTCACTGGGACCATGGCGTTGTCTCAGATCCAGTGTCTGGACGACCACCACGTCAACTGGCGTGTGAGCGAGAACAAGCCGGAGTTTTTCTACAGTGAGGACCAACGTCTGGCTGTGGAGGCTCTCCTCACCAAGGGCCGCGACGGATTTTCTGACTCAATTTGTGAAAATGGCGTCCGCGGATTCCTCTCGGAACTGGAGCTGGAGCGTCTGGAGCACACAGCGGAGGCTTACCGCCCTGGACACGAGCATCAACAGCGGCCTGAGTCGGCGGGACCGGGGAATATCACTCCGGGGTCCGGGGAGGACGGGGGAGACTGCGCGGTGTCTCTGGAGTACTGGCCGGACCGGTCTGAGGGCTCGGTGGCGGAGCTGGATCTGGGCTGGCCTGAGGCTATCTCATACCGGGGGGTCACGCGCGTGACCGTGCACACACAACCTCCGGCGGACGGACACTCGCACATCAAGGAGATAGTGCGAAAGAGCATTGCATCAGCTCAGAGGGTAGGCAGTGAAGATGATGATGGTAGTAGTAATGATGCCTTAGGTTTTGAATGAAGTTCCAAAAGTGAGGCTTGGAGACGTCAATGGGGTCACCACCATAATCAGACAACACAACATAACAGGAACAGCTTGTTACATAATTCATTCATAATACCAACACAACACAAACTGTAGCTTTAAAATGTACCACGTGGTTTCACTGAGTGAAAGAACAGCGCACATTTCACATGGGAGCACCAAATCCAGGGTTATTGTGTTGGAGTGTATTATGTTGTCACTGTACCTGTTATTTAAGCCACCCACTGTTGTTCACTTTCACTAGATGATTGTTTCGTTTAGAGGTCTGATGTGTTCTCTATTCACAGTACAGACAGCTATGTTGTTATAATTTAGGCTAACTCATATCTCCCAAATTAATCTCTCACAGGCCTCCTTTGAATAGAATCCAATAACTGTGAGACACCTAACTTGTATCTGTCTTCATAACATTCTTTGGCTTTTCACATCGCAACATGTTTATCCCCCATTTTGCTGTTTCTAATATCTTCTGCTCCTCCCATTGATTTTTGTGCTTGCAGTTATTATTTCCATGTGTCATTAATTGCTTCTAAATAAAACGTGTCCGATCCTGACACCTGTGGAGAAAAATGCTGTGATGTCACTGAGCACGTTTACATGCCAGTACGCTGTACGTCATCTATCTCCTCACAGTCATGAATTCATGACTATGACTCAGTTCCTGTGAGAATCACTGAGTGACTGCTGGCTTTATTTGTCTAACACTAACTTACTAACTAACCTATAGGGGTGAACTCTTCTTAGTACTGCAGCTTGGTAGGTGAGGAGTGAACAAACAGCCCAGTGTAAAGAGTGTGATGCTGTCTCGAGTAGTGATGTGCTGAACCCACAGAACACACACACACACACACACACACACAGCCAGCTGACATTTTATCACCACACTGCAAAACACTGTTCTAGCAGTAAGTTCATTGCATGACTGAACCATCTGCCTTAGTTCAGCACAGCTCAATCCTCTTGGTATTTCGGATGTTTTTCTTTGTGTTATGCACTTCGCTTAAGAGGCCAACTTCCTTCTGAGATTTAAATGGGTGTAATATTCTTGTTGATACGATCAGCTTAACGGGAATCCACCCTCACAGAGCAGGAAAACTCAACATTCCTTTTTCCCCGTTTGTGTGTGTGTCTGTGTGTAGGTGATAGCTGTGGTAATGGATGCGTTTACAGATGTGGATATCTTTCGCGATCTACTGGATGCGTCGTACAAACGCAGGATTCCTGTGTATGTAATCATTGACATGGGCGCAGTCCCCTGCTTCCTGTCCATGTGTGGCAGAGCTGATATGCACCGTGGACATCTAAAGGTACGCACACAAAAACCACCATACACACACCTAGATAATGTTTTGGTAAATGGCAGATAAGGCAGTTGGAGGATTGGCTGCTCTTCACAAGAGCAAAATAGTTTTCTTCTTATGCACACATTCAAGCCTTGTAAACACACTTTTAAAACACACCCTTTAAAAATTAAAGACACGTTACAATAATAAATATACTACACAAAGGGGAATGTAATTAGATAGATAAGTAGATCATGACAGGTTTTTGCCTTCTGGCATTGATGATATTCATGCACTAGCTAGTTTGTAGCCGTAGGCAGAATTCATTTGTCTTGTTTCCTTGTGACTTGGACCAGTCTTGCCAGTAACAGTAAGTACTTAGTGTTTCATGGTGGCTTTTTAAGAATAATTCCGTCTGGAGGCCAGAAAGACGCTAGGCACATTGTTAACTATGCTGCAGGCATTTAAACATACCAGGCACATGCTTTTCTTTCTGTAATTAGTTTGCTCTTTCATTTCTCCCTCCTCATGCGTGAGAACATGAATTGTCAGATCTCCCTTCACTTTCAACTTCTCTCTTATCTTGATGCAATCTCACTGTGATTTTGACATTTTACGACTGCTTTGGTTTATGTCCTATGTGAGAATTGGCACAAAACATTTACAAACGAGGTAACGCTTTTCCTGCAACCACACCCTTATCACAGGGCCAAAGACAAACACTACAGGGTGTGTCATACTAGTATGCACATACTGTACATACGGTCTATGCACTAACCTGTAGAGTCAGCAAACATGAGGTTGTGCTGGCTTCAAAAGAGAACTGCTGTCCTTGAGCGGCAAGATAACTCATTCTTTTCTGTCTCCCCGTTCTCTTGTCTCAGTTATCTCCCTTTTGTTTAGTAAAACCTTCCTCTCCTCAACTCTTAATCCCTTAAAGGCGCTTTTTATTGTGGAGGTAATCCCTGTGTGTCCGTGTGTGTGTGTGTGTGTGTCTCTGCAGAATCTGCGTGTACGCTGCTGTGGAGGCGTGGAGTTCTACACACGGTCAGCTCAGAGGATCCGTGGTTCTCTGAGTCAGAGGTTCCTCCTGGTAGATGGAGACAAAGCTATCTCTGGTTCATATAGGTAAGTAGGGTGCACATTTGTCTTTCTCTGGAGTATTTTTGTATATTTTATCATTTGTATTATTATAACCACCCAGCAATAAACCCTACCTTTGTGAAGTTTAATATGTTCCGTTTCTGTAAACATTGTGTCAGGGAGGTGTTCTCTCAAATATATGTTGATATATATTTGACGAAAGCACGGCAAAGTTCGGTCGACCCCTCTCTGAGTCAAACATTCGGTTGCACAAAAATGTACAAAACCTAACAATAGAGGTAATTTTGTCAAATCTGGGGGAATCCTGGGAAAAATTGGAACAATGATGTCGTACCGCGTAAATGGAGTTTGAGTGACATTCACTGTAGTAGATTAACTGGTGAAACACTCGTATATTTACAGTATGTTTGCATGTTTTGTGTTATTCCAGCTTCACCTGGTCATCCTCTCGTCTGGACCGTAACCTCATCACCGTAATAACTGGACAGGCAGTGGAGACGTTTGACCTTCAGTTCCAAGACCTTTACTTGATATCTAGAAGTGTCTCTCTCAACAAGGTTCCGATGCGTGAAGAACCAATCCCAGAGCCCGTGCCTCAAACAGTTCTGGCTCCAGTGTCTGCTGCTGTTGCCAGGAAGCTTATCAATCCTAAATATGCCCTGGTTGCCGCAGGAACCCACACAAGTCTGACCTCCTCTGACCAGAATTCTAGCAACAAGATTTCCCAGAATCCCACTGGACTCAAAATTATGAAAGGGCGGCGTAAGGGGGTGTCAGAAGTCCCCCCCATACACCCTGGATTAGCCCATCTGGAAAAAGCATACTTGATCCCATACCTGCCTACCTGGCCGGAGCCAGACCCACCCAGTGATGTGATCGGCTTCATCAACATCAGAGACGAAAAGCGGGCCAATCAGGTTCACTTACAGAGGTCGGAGAGGTTTGAGTTCAGTCAGGCTATACGCTTCAGCTCACCGCTGACACTACCACCCAGCAGAGATGAATTCACTTTAGGTCAGAATGCAAATGCTGCTGGTACAGCTGAACCGCCTTCTGGGAATACAAGTAGGGATGCTTCAACTGCTGCGACTGCACTTAACACACAGGTTAAGAAGCAGGCACAAACTGGTCCAACTGCAGATCACACTGATGCAACAGATTCCACAGGGACCCCTCCGCAGCCCACCACCACGTCATCAGCCAACGTAACTGACAACCCACAACTCCCTGACAAGGCTATACAGACTCCACAGATGCCCACCTCAGCCCCTCCCATTCCCAAACCCCGCACGCTGCAGTTGGTCATTGACTCTGCCCCCACGGAGCATGTTGGCCAACCAGAGATCACGCTGGTCAAAATGGACCAATTTGACACCCCAGGTGACTCCCCCACAAAAGTAAGAACCCCCAAACAGGAGAGGGTTAGCCATGAGCGCAGGAAATCAAAGGAGGAAGACTCTGGTAGCAACGGTGATGGTAGCCAAGACAGCACCAAGGTCATTTGTGACAAAACAACCGATGGCAACCCCTCCAGTGTTTCCACGGCATCAGAGGAGGAATTCTTTGAATGTTCCCAGCCAGAGCTTAATGTTCCTTTGCCAAATGGGGTCATGACTGGGTCAGGTCGCGGCCATCGCCAAGGAGATGGAGTGAACCTCATGGCACGCCTCTCCCAGAGCATGCTGGATCTTCGGGAGCCAAGCCAGTCAGAGGACAGTGCCGCCCTTATTCGCCAATCCCAGAACCTCCGCCGACAGGGATTCCCCTCGCCGCACAGGCACATAGGACAGGTGAGGAGCCAATACAAATCATTTCTACCCTACATTCTACTCTAGAGTGATAACATAGAAAATCTGATGTTGACACAGTGCTCGACTAAAGCCTTCAGATCCTTTTCTGCTCATTGATAAGATAAGAATGGACAAATCTACACGAATAGTCACTGAGAACAAGTGCGGACGTTCCCAGGATCAGTGTGTGGCACCAACGAGGCAGCACGGTCCCATGATGTTTCTTTCTCTCTGTGGTTTCTTGAACATTGAAACCAAACCCTTGTTTTTATCAAATCATGGTTACACTAAGGGTGTTTCTAATGGGAAAGTTACACAGTGTGGCAGTATGTGTGTGAGGAAATTAAATCTAAATCCAAAGCTGCATCATCATATTTTACCAAAAGCACTTATAAATGGCCGGGGAGAAAACAGATTACTGATCCAGTGCATGTAAACACAGGTTTTACAACAATTATGTTATTGCGTCCATCATCAGCTTTAATTGATTTAATTCTTGGATAATGTTGTTTCTTGGAAATGTGGCAATGTGACACACACACAATCAATCCACAATAAAATCCCACTGCAGCATGGGTGTGTTTTACCGGTGGTGTCGAGGCAAGCCAGTACCTGCATACAGTCAACTTGTCATAGCCTTCTCAGAAGGAAAGGCGTGTGCCGTGGTTTCTTGTGTACGCACGCACCTGGATAGAGAGCTCGGCTAATCATGCCAGGGAGGATGATGAAGATGAAGGGCAGCATCTTCAGATAAGAGGCAAATATTGATGCTCCTTTCACGTGGCTCAGGTTCTTCGCAGACAGGGAGCGTTGCACAATCACCTACACACACACAGAAAGACATACGAGTGCCATGTCACACATGTTCCAGATGGTCCTTCACATTGCCCTCTGCTTTCTCTCTGTCTAGTTGTTCGAGATCTCGAGATCTCCGGGTCGCGAAGGGCAACAAAGAGGACCTAAAGTCGTCATCGCCAAGCCAGGCAGCTTTCACCGCCCAACCCGAGCATCTGGGCCTGTGATAGGAGGACACCGTTACTGGCAGAGCCAAACACTGCAGCCCGCTCCTGCCCAGATGCACGCAGAGAAGCGTTCTGGCCGGTCACCGCGTCGTCGCAGCCCAGGCTACAGGAGGACAGAACACACCGATCCACAGCCCCCAGCCAATCCATCTGGGTTACTGGGATTATCCTTCTCAAAACTGAATAATTTCAGACATCTGAGAGCACGAGCAGGACTGTCGCAGAAGAAAGTGTCTCAAACAAACAGTTAACTGGGTGTTAATTGGTTGTTTATACAAAATGGCTGCAATGAAGGTGACTCTTCAGTGTGGAATCTTTTCTATTTCTGGTATGCTCGTCACTTCCTGCTTTTAGACCCTGAGGCTCAACATGCAAGAACTAACTGATTGTGATTAGAAAGGGTGTCCGATGGATATGAAATATGTCTTTCTTATTTTCTTTAGAATGGTGCTGTCTAAATGAAGCAAACCCCCTCCTTATCTTCATTTCCTGGTTATTGGGCTCTGACACTGAATTGATAGGACTGTGTGTATCAGATCAGATTTTAGAGGCAGGTACTGATATCTGGGAATAAAACTCTGATAATGATACATCACATAACATACAGTATGTGTTTATGTAGATATACATAAAGCACACATTTTAGGTGGGATTCCTCCAACTTGCTTATCAAATGCTTGTTGTGTTTGCTGTGAAAATCTGTGCTACAAGCCAGCTATTGTGCAGCTGGTAATATAATAGAGCTTTAACTTCTCTATGCCACATATAATGAGCTCTAATGTGCTCATCTGCCAACTCAGGTGCAGTAGTTTTATACAAAAAAAAAAAAATTCTCTGGACAAACTATGATCATATTCAATCTAAATTACATCAGTGTTTTTTCTGGATTATCTCCTGTAGTTTGTGTGCACATAGATGATATCTGTAACAAGCCAATGATAGGTGATAATTTCATTATGGCAGATGTGCACGATGAGCTGTGCAGCCACAGAGAATAGTCGTACACATTTGTCTCAAATGTGTTGTGGGACCAAAAGTGAATGTTGTAAATAAAGAGAGACTGTTCCTTCCTAAGATGTGGTTCTGTTGTTGCCTACACCTGTGCAGGCTGATGGAGGAGTCTTGCAGCATGCATTAGCTCTGATGCAACACCAATATCAACATTTTGGGAAAGTGTAAATTCCTATTCTCTCTGAAAGAGAGACGTGATATGTATGTATTCATGTGTATGTACACAGTGAGTTGTATGTCTGCCATTGACTGCAGAGAAATATCAATTATTAAAAACATTTTTGTTTCTGAAGGGATCATTTGAACCCTGTAGTTTGGTTTTATTATCATCTTGGCAGCAGAATCTGTATTTGTACCTGATTGCAAACACCACAGCCAACAGCTTCAGGTAGAGTGCACTCTAAGTCAAGGCAAAATGTGCCTCGAACAAATCCTTAACACTTTTGACCGCCACCCCCCCCACACACACACACACTCCAAGAAACACTAGTAAAGAGGTGGAATTACATTTGGGAATTGGAGTTGGGAAAAATGGACCTTATAATTTGAAAGAGAACTTGTAAGGCTCTCACTTTAGTACAGTTGGGAATTTTTGGGGCCCAGCAGCCACAGGAGAACTTACAGATAATCTATATGCGCGTGTGTGTGTGTGTGTGTATATATACCTGGTCCGTGCACCAGTACCAGGTGGCCAGTATGGTGAGCCCCATGGTCATGCCAGGCCAGGGCAGATCTCCAGTGACAGCGTCTCTGAACAGATGCATGGCGTCTTCACGGGGCAGATGGCAAGTGCTGTTGGGAATGATCTTATTGGGCACGGCCATACTGTACACTCGCTCCAGGTTGTTGTAGCCACCAATCTTGTTAAAAGCTGTAGACAGAGCACACAAACGTCAGAACATACAGCACTCAGAAACGTATTCACACCTTGTTGATTCTATATACAGTAAATGCTATTCGTACATACCAGTTATTGTAAGGATAATTGCTCCTACGATCATGATAAGTGTCTGTAGAGTGTCGGTGTAGATCACAGCAGCAAGACCGCCTGAGAGAAAGTGTGTGAGAGTGTGTTGAGGTAAATAAGCCCATAACAACCCTACGTGTTGTATGAGTATAAAAAATACATGTTGCAAAAAAAAAAAATCACGTGTGTGTGGTTGTTTGTGTACCTGCGATTGTGTAGAGAGCTGTGACTACCAGCATGAGGACAGTAGACAGGTAGAGGTTCCACCCCAGGCACACCTGAACAAACAGGGCTCCAGAGTACAGGTCCGTCTGATGGCAGAGGGACAACAGATTCATTTCCACAGTAGAAAATAGTAGAAAAGGCCAATGCCAACAAATGTGTGTGCAGTTGTCTGTTGCATGTGTGTGTGTGTGTGTGAGTGTGTTGATGGTGGGGGTAAGGTTTTATGTCATACTGATATCTTTGTGAAGACAGACAACAGTAGCGAGAGAACAGCCAGGTAGGTTCGGATCCTCTCCCCCCCAAAACGACGACCCAGGTACTCTGGCATTGTGACGATCTGAAAACACACATTTCACCACACTTCGTTTCTCAACAAACATAAGCTGGCAGAGCTCAGGGTGGTTTTATTAGTCTGTGAGTTCTGCCAAACAACAGAATGTTACGTGTGTACAAGTTAACCTACACTTTCCTTTACCAAGACTAACCTTGATTTTTATTTAGGCTCCTGAGTGACAGCATCATTCATGTTCTTCGTTGTTGGGTGACAGTTGGGTAATTTCCTAGGCGGGGGAATGCTTGTACAGGGAATGTATTTGGCAGCTAAGTCTACCTGCTGAACCAGCCTTAACAAGTAGACATACACTCGTGTGTGTGGCGGTGTGTGTTGGGGTGTGGAAATTTACCCCTGAGGAAATGTAGACAGGCACAAATACCCAGGCCAGAGCCAGCAACACAAAGCTGGCCTGAGAGAAAGAGGGGAAACAGACAGAGAGAGGTGAGAGCTTGAAGTGTAATCTCACTTCTCACGCTGACATAACACCTTTATGTGTTTA
>OMOW01035768.1:8406-20162 GCA_900312555.1 Lamprogrammus exutus
CCCCCCTCGCCCCGGCCCCCCGCCCGCGATCCTCCGCGTAGAAGTCCCGCCTCCGTTTCATCTCATCTGAGATCAGTGGGAAAAATAAACGTACGTCAACAATGCAATGCATCACAGAAGACGAACGCAAACATGCAGGCTACAGTGCACGTGTTCTCTCACCTTTGAATAACCCCGGAACAAGCTTATAAACTATATCTTGTAGAGTTTTGTCCGCTCTAGGATAAAAATTTCAAAAAAGTTATTAGGGGTGATGCAATTGTTTGTTCGGAAAAACGAAAAACCTCGCACAATCCATTACTTCTTACCTGATACTGAGCTGTGGGCACGTCTTATGTACCTGAACGTCACATCGAGGGCAGAACTTGTTTGTCTCCAGGAAGGCAACAATGCATGTTTTACAAACTATACACAGAGAGGGGATACACATGGGTGAAATGCTAAAAAGGCATCATTGAATCATTTTAAAGAGTTAATTATTAACACGCTAAGACAACATATGAAGCTTGTTTAATTAGTTTCGCGACTGTGTCAGGTCTGTGAAGTGCCTTAGTAGTTTGTGGTGGTGATCACCAAAATCACCATTAAGTTTAATCAACAGTCAAAGAATACAACACCATAAGCTTCTCGAAAGTTAGATTTGTTTTGGGGCTATTGTATTGGATTGCACAGACATGATGTGTCCACCCCCTACGTGCAACATTCCAAGCATCTTCATTTATTACCCACCCAATTGGTTAAAGTGTAACCACCCATATGCCCTCTTAATTCACCCCTGATTGACCCATCAGTGGGTACATCCCTACACATGCATGTTCACACTCAAACATTGTTCAAAGCCACAATGCAAGCATACCATTTTGTTTGTTAGGCATACCTGTACAAACTACTGCAACCCAGTACAACAGCCCTTCAATCAATCCTACCAGTAATGTTCAGTGTGTGATGACACTGTGTCAGAGAGGTTTTGATTCAACTCTATGGACATTTTGAAGCTGCGGTTGGTGTTGTTGCTGCATTGAACTCATATTTTCCACCACCATTTAAAGCACACGAGAGGGGCAGAATATTAGGAACACCTCTCAGTCCGATACAACACCTGCACTTACTACCGCTCCAAAACTACACAGTTCAACCAACACCTCTCCAAATCGAGTCAACAAAATTCAACTGCATAAGATTATGTTAACTTGCACAGTTATACCTAATTGGCTGGTAACTCAGTGAATGTGAAATATGTTTTATGTATTTAAAGTGGGGAATTGAGGTTCAACAGGTTCGTGAAATAAAGATTAAAATGGACTTGCAGTGTACTGACCCTATCTCAGTAGTATCCTCACCTCCATGCAATCACAACATGACCACATTAGCATAATGACCAGTTGTACAATCTGTGCGATTTTCATATATGGGTACATCAAAATCATGCATGTATGTAAGGTAATGCATTCCACTAATGCACTTACAGGAGTGTAGACATTCTACAATTGTAGTAGCATCAATGAAGTAACCAGCACACAGTGGGCATGTGAGATGTGGGTTCAAGTCTGTGATTTTAATCCGGTTGGGCTGCATTTTATCCATCTGGACAGATCTGCAGAGAACAATATGAGACATTATTAGAGACCTGCAGGACAGTATAGAGTCCATAATGCATTTTGTTCTTTCCCATATGGTCAATGAGTGGCTGCCTCTGTGCTTCACTCAGACAATGTCTGCTGCTCGTCCTTGGGGCAGCAAGCTGAAACCACAACAAAGAGAGCTGAAGGCCGCCAAAAACAACTATAATGACATGTTGCTGGGCAGCTTTAGCGACTAATAACATGCGGGCACTCAAAGATCTGTGGAGCCCATGCAAGCTGTGGTGGTCCACACAGGAGCCCAGCACTGAATCGCCCCTGTGTGGCCTCATCTTGTGCATCAGCTCTGATCCTCCACCAGCGCAGCAACAAAAGAGCGTTTCCATTTCTGCGGAGCACCCTGGAGCCACCGAGGAGCAGAACCGAGCACGATCAACCAAAACACCTAACCCGAAGGGGGTGCAAAGCCACAGAAAATCACCCTGGTACACAAAGCAGCCATCTTAAATTCACTGACAGGCTGTATGAGGAGGCGAACAAGAGACTCAAAATGTGACACCGTGCACTCTGTGTGCGCCCCAGCAAACAGCGGCGCATCGCTGGATAAAAACCTGATCGCTGACCTTCGTTCCTACCTGATCACACATGAAAGTTCCCCTCTGTTCCCAAACACGATCCAGCTAAATTATTTGCACTTGGACAGAATTTGCAGCAGCAGCGCCAGAAAATGGCTTTTTTCAGCACCGTCAGAGGACTGCCCATTTTGGATCACGTGACATTATTTTGTCGCCTTGTTCACGGGGCACGCAGGGTGTCCACGGAGTCTCCACAGGCCCCAGCCTCACTTCTCCCCCATGCTTTGCCATACCTGCAGCTGCACACATCACGCTTATTGCTATATTACCTTTGATGAATTAGTTTCTTTCATTAAGCTGCCCAGGAGCGGTGCTCCCGCGCCCTCTATATGTCTGAGCCTGATTTTACATTATTCCCCAGCATCATGTCTGCCTGCAGGCCCTGCAGGCCCCAAGTCCTGGGCCCCACAACTGTGCTCTATAAATAAATGTGCAGCTTCATTCGAAATATGCAAGTGTTGTTCTATTTAAATAATGTTTTTTTAAATTTTATTTTAAAAAGTCAAACAGAAGACTTACAAATGATAAAATAACAAACAATAATAAATCATCATAAAATAAAATAAATGAGAAAATAACAAACATGAATGTTGAAGCATATTGTAAGAAATGTATTCATCCATATCCCAGTGGTAGAACTGTAAATAATGAAAAAGACAAGAGGAAATTAAATAAAGGCTTTTAACGCCCACAATTGTGCCAGGATCTGGATTTATACACTTCTTACTCTCCACCATTTTGTGTTATAATGTCTCCCCATGAGCACCTGTGTATCCTGCAGAGAGCCCACAGTGCCACTACATTTTGAGTTGAAAATATAGTTTCTGGTAGCCAGAGGAAAGGGGAATATTGCAATAGATGTGTAACAGAGTAATGCTGTGATCACCAGTCAAGAGTAAGGTCCAGATTGTTTTCATTATAGAATGGGTATAAGCAGTGCCGAACTTACCAAATACAATAAATTGAGTTTTAAGTGTTCTTAGTAGAATCCAAGCACATGCTATATGTAATCACTGTTTATCTAGGTACATACATTATAGTAGGAAGGTGGAGGAGTGAGTCATTCAAATTTTCTCCGAAATCTTGCATGTCCCTTGTTGCAGCGCTACTGTGCACGCTTATAGAAAATGGGCCGTTTTAGGTACCTTCTCTTTAAGATGCTCGTCCCAAAAAGGTTGCTCTGTTCCGTTTGGCCAGTGCAACGCTGACAATGTTGAACACACACCTTACTATGTAACACCATAAAATAAAAACTATTTTAATTGCATCATTTAAATGCTTTTCCCCCCCACAATTACAAAGTAATTGATTATAACAATCTACAGAAAACAAATCTATAATTATTCAGCTGGAACATTCAAGCCACCACACTGTGGTGCCATTAAGGAGCACATATCATTAATTATACTGTGGTGTTGTCCCTCTATATATTTATGGTACTGATTGTTTCTGGGAGTTGTGGTCATTTTTTAAATTTGGATTTTAACTGCATAGGAATATTGTTATATTTGAAGTATCCTGATGAGCTCTGGAAAATTTCAGTCAGCTCTTGGTCCATTAGCTGCAAATGTGAAGTTCTCTGTCAGAAACCAAGGAGTAATATTTCACCCTTTGAACATCAAAAAACTGGTCCAATCCTGTTTCTTTCAGTTAAGAAATATTGCCAGAATCAGAAATATATTATCATTCCAGGACACAGAACAGCTTATTCATGCTTTCATATCTTCTAGACTGGACTACTGTAACTTGTTGTTCACTTGTCTTAATGAAGGAACAGTGGCTAGGCTGCAGCAGGTTCAAAAATG
This sequence comes from Lamprogrammus exutus, assembly GCA_900312555.1. NCBI lineage: Eukaryota > Metazoa > Chordata > Actinopteri > Ophidiiformes > Ophidiidae > Lamprogrammus > Lamprogrammus exutus. The sequence continues at coordinate 12,427 of OMOW01035768.1, forward strand.
CAGCTGCTTGCCTGTTTTCAAGAACTGAGCGTCAGGACCACATTACCCTCCACCAACTGCTGTGAGATACAGAAAACAATTAAATATTCTTGTTATTACCTTCAGAGCCCTGCATGGTGAAGCCCCCACATACATAGCTGAGTTGTTATCCCCCTACACTACTACAAGACCCCTAAGATCCTCATATCAGAGACTACTGGCCACCCTCAGGATTGAGGCTTAAAACATAGGGTAATTCAATGTTTTCTGTGCTGACCCCAACATTATGGAATGATTTACCCCTAAATATTAGACAAGCCAACTCCCTCTGCACTTCTAAAAGACTATTAAGAGCACATTTTTATGTCACTTGTTTTCTATTCATTTACTGAGGGGGTTTATCTAACTGATTTTTATTGTTTGTAAATTAAGGTTTTATCTTTCATCTGTTGTTGCGCACTGTTTTAAAGCACTTTGTAGCTCTAGGTTTTGAAAAGTGCAACATAAATTTAGTTTTACTTATTTACTATTTGGTTTACCCAAATCACTAAAAACACATTTCCCACTTACCAAGAGTATCCAAACATAGAGATAGTTTTGGTTTTATTTGCTGAATTTTCTCAGCAGAGATATCTGCCACACCTCCAATATAATTTGACTGAATATGTTGTGGCCCTCAAAACACTGAAAATACCCACGTAGAACCGAGGTAAATACACTACACATGGAATTACTTAGGTTATTTTCAACAAATAATTAAATTCTTAACTAAAAGAGAATAATAATTAAACTATAATATATCAACACTTATTTGATTTGTGAATGATTTTGCACTATAACGAAATTTCCACGTATTTAAATTGTTTTGATTACCTGCAGTAATTTCCAGTCATCTTGAGTACTACCAAGGAGCATACACACACACCACAGTTTGAGAAGCATGAACCGGTGACTTAGATTAACTAATAATTCTAATAAAACATTTTTCAAAAGTAACTTAATGTGAACCTGTGACTTTCAGAGTCCTTGGTGGTCTGCTTAGGGTACTGGATTGTAGTTAATCCCGCGATGTTGTCCGGGTTCAGGCTTTAGTCTAACACCAGTGTAATGTAACGTTTGCAACATGTCACAGTGGAAACCCCTGTCAGAGAGCTGTACTTCTTACAGTCAGTCTGTGGGAGGCGCTGTTGACCGTGAAGTGCATCACGGACGCCATCTTGAGGAGACCCTGAACGTAGCGCTGGTTGGTGACTGACTGACAACAATCTGAGGCGCATAATGATGGGATTATTCTGTTCCATTTTAAAATAGCATCACCTCGGCGTTTGGTAGCAGACACAAACGCGAGAGAAGAGGAGGTTTTCGGCGTTTGCTCACCGCTCCAGGTTCTTTGTGAAGCTCCCACACAGACACCGGGCTGCCTGTAGCCCGATGGCCGGCTAGCTGCTCTCTGGACTCCGCCGCGGCCTGCTTCGGGAGGAGGAAGGGTGGTGACGGCGCAAAATGCACAACCGCTGACTCCCAGCAAGACAGTTTTCCTGCTCAGACTCAGTGCGAGTTGGACGGCGAGCACCATGCACTTATAGACATTTCAAACGCGGTTACCTGTCACATTTTCCGTTTGCTGTGGCTCCGAACGACAGTTGAGCGCCGTCTGCGTAGCCTGAATTCCCAGCCGGAGACATGTCATCCAACTGCACCAGCGCAGCGCCTGTGAGCGCAAGCAAAACCAAGACGAAAAAGAAGCATTTTATAGGACAGAAAGTCAAATTATTCCGTGCAAGCGAGCCCATTCTCAGCGTTTTAATGTGGGGTGTCAACCATACGGTAAATAATTCTTACATGTTTACTTAGCGGTTTGTTTATGCTGCTGTTTTGATGTAGCTAGCTAGCTCGTTAGCTGCCCTCATCAGTAATGCCAACTTTGAAGCTTTCAGTCAGCTGTGTAATTTGTCTTTTCTGTGGATGTTCGCCAGGCACTTAGCGGTGTGCTTTGGCACAACAGTGCCGTCTGATTCTGCTTTGAGCTAACAATTTCATACATGTTGTACCGAGACTGTTCAGCCGCGGTTTGCTGTTCCTGTAGCGTTTTTCGGGATTTGTAAAGTATCAGTGAAGCTCTCTGAAGCTACGGTCATGATTATCGATAACTCTGCGTTTACTTGACAGTTTGTGTATTTGCACTCAAAGCACAGCGTTAACAATCTGCCATCATAAATCATGGATGGTGGAGTTTGTCGGAGCCAGGTCGTGTGCCGTGGCGCAGGCATGGATGGAATGGGAGGGGTGTGACAGCCAGAGCAGCAGCTTACACACATTTTGGCTCCACACAGCTGCAGACACCAGCATGCCTATTGTTTGGATAAACCTGCTTCCAGATTGTATTTGCAGCTCTTTAGATCCGTGTATGCATCGCCTCGCTGTAGTTTATCCATCACATCATTTCCCCTATAAATAGAGCAGGAAACATATCGACTTCAGTTTTGGCTGAGCCTTCCTATGTCTATGAAAAGCACAGTGAAGGGCAGATTGGACAGTGTTGATGAATGGAGTAGTTTTACACCAGCAGCACAGTGTTGTCTAATAACACAGTCGCAGTTCTTGACTGTGTTGTCAGTAGACACCCACACTCACATCAGTTTGCCCGATGTTTGTGAAGCAGCCACTCAGGCGTGACAGAGAAATCCAGATCCTCTCTATTTAGTCCATAGTCTATCATGAGATAAATATGCCTCAGTTTGTCAGTGAGATTAGTGCGTGACTTTTGATGAAATGCACAAAATGTCAAAGAACACCCTATCTCCTTAATATTAACAAATCATTGAAAGAAGTCTGGTTACTGATTGGTACCAAACTTAAATGCATTATTCCATAAGCTCTGCCCCACCTGTCTACCAAGATTAATCAAATTTGATACATAACTATTTATTTATATTTATTTTCATAACCTTTTGAGTAATAACAGTGAGGTTGAAAATGTAACCTCCTTGGCCGAGATAATAAAGGTTTCACATATCTTTAACATGCTTTAAAAGAGCCACAGTGTAAAGCTAGTCCAGCTTTGACAAGTCTGCCGGCAGCAGTTTGTGCTCTTGCGTGGTCTGGACAGAGTAAACAATTGTGAAACAGACTTTTTCTGGTTTCACAAGTAGAACAAAGGGTTCACAGATCTGAAACAGAACTTGAACCTGGTTTTGGGCTCAAATATTAATTTCTCCAAGGTTTGACTGAGTTATTTTCACATTTTTTCTGCTTTCACAAATAGACTAAAGGTTTCACAAAACTGAAACATGACTTAAAATCGTATTTTGGTACCTGTCAAATAACCTCACACACAGAATTAGCGAAGAACTATTCAGTGTCCCCAAAACTTCCAAAACATGAAGCCTCGTTTAAGCCTCGTCCAAGGTTAAAACTTCTGCTCTGAGTGAGTGCACCTGATATGCACTGTGGTTTCATTATAACACCGCAGCCAAGGAATTAACAGACTAATCGATGATATGGTGATCCCTGCTGCATCTCTGCTGTGGGTGAACTTTGGCAGTAGGTGTGTGGGTGCAGTACGCATGTCTGATGATTTGAGTCGTGGGCGTTGAGCTGATGCATCAAACAGACTTCTCATCAAAGCTCTCTTCCTTTACTTGGAAGATGTCTGCATTTTTAATAATGGCCTTGCTGCTAAGCTGGAGTCCTTCACGTGTACTCATTGTCACCTGGTTTCTAGGTCATGTGCTACAGTACGCCACATGTTTGAAGAGACCACAGAGAGAATCTGAGAGGGAACTGATTTTTAAGGTCATGCCAGCAAATAATTACCCGTTCACAATGATCAGAGCTTCAGTTTGAGGGAAAGTCATTGTGTTTTAATGCGGTGCTTACCTCATTATTCAATACTTTGTTGAAGTCGTGCTTGAGCCCGATACGGACACAGTGTGTTCATCTAGTAAACCTTATTTTTTTTTATAGCTCTTGAAGTTATAGTTTTTCATTATATTGCCCACATTTTCTGACCTCACAATCAGCCTTGGCTTAGAAATTACCTGACTTCATTTCTTTCATTTTGAAAAGTCCCATCTAATAGTTAAACTTGTGATCCAGTCTTTGGTTACAAATGCCAATGCTTTCCAGGTATTTGGGACCAAAACACAGTACCATTTAAAGTCACCTTGCTGTTTTGATATTGTGGTAGTATAGTCTGAGGTTGACATCATATTTTGATTGTGTTTGACTCCATGATCAGGAGCTTGTCTTTAGTTGTAATATGAGAATGTGTATTGGATTAACATACAGCACTGCCAGGTCCCTGTACTGTCTGCTTGCCAAGTGTTTTGTCTGTTATGTCTTTATTACATAGTTCATTAAATGGTGCTCACCTGTGTTTTGGACTCTAATGTCATCTCTTCTCAAATTTCTCACAATCTTTGTGCTGTTATTTACGAGGATTTCTTTTGTTAATCCATCAGTTTGAGCTTTTGGTCTGCGTGCACTTCAGCAGCAGGGATCAGTGTTGAGAGGCTGAGCCGTAACAAGAGGGATCCTCCAGCTTCTTCTTTGATCCCAAACTTAATGATTGGTGCTGGTAAACACACACACAGATTTGGCTCAAGCTGTTCGGTTGCACGACGCTGACTAAACATTGTGTTCCTTTTTTTTCCCTCGTTATTACGAATGAGTTGTGATGCAGATGCACTCAGTTCTCCTCTCTTTCTCTTTGTAAGCACGTACAGCATTTGAGGGCAAAACTACATTCTAGTACTTGAGGTTTGTCAATATCGGTTTCGGCACAACTGGATTTATTTGCACAGGACTGCCTGGGACGACAAAACTGCAGCAATCCACATCGCAAAATCCAATATTTCTGTTTTGATTTATCCTTTCCTAATTAACTGCAAAGATCAGCCTTTCCTTTGCCCATTCCTCACTGTCTTTCTCTCATTCTCTCTCCTTCAGATTAACGAGTTAAGTAATGTGCCTGTACCAGTAATGCTGATGCCAGATGACTTTAAAGCCTACAGTAAGATCAAAGTGGACAACCACCTATTTAACAAGTAGGTACATTTGAAGCTCATGCACAGTATGGCAACTACTGCTTCTGCTCATCAAATCCCATCACAATATCAATGCAGAATGCTTCCGAATGCCGTAATGTTAACTGTATTCATTTATTTTCTATTTTTCTATCTGTAAAAACAATCATTCACCATTGACTGTTGCACAATAGAGACAATATTCCAAGGACATGTTGCATTAACCCAGAGTTTGCTGTCAAAGCTCCTGCTGTGCACTTAACTGAACTGCTTTGCAATGCAAATAATGTTGATGGTGAAATAGCTGTGCAGTAGCTGTGTGCTGTTTTCTTTAAGCCTGCAAAGTAGACAGAGTAAACTTATGTCCCTTTGTCCCTGTACACAAGGTAGAAATCATAATGTAAGGAAGAGAAACAAGTAGATAATGATATATTTGCCAATATTCATTTTTTACAGGTTTGGCAAAGATTCTTCAGATTTGTTTTTTTAAAGAGTTGTGCTGCAAATCTTATGGACACTGGTGCTGGATATTTTGACAGTAATGGCAAATAAACAGTAAATTTAAGAGGAAATGTATTTATTATAAGTAATAACCACATAACTAAATATCAAGTATTTATGAAACGGCAGTGGCTGCTGAGCCAGCAGCACTACCCCAACTCCACAAACTACAGAACTGGAAGGGTTTAGTTGAATGATACTGTACGTTGTCCAAGGACCCTGCTGGTTCCTGGTTTTTGTTCACTCAGGGACCAGCAGAAGGTCACGGAACTTGCATGTGGGAGCTGACACCCTAACCCTCAACTCATGTTGAGAAAGTAAAAAATCTTGCATGAATTCATCCCTGATAGTACAGGAGTCTATGGAGTTGTGGTGCCGGTTCGAAAGCCACTTTGTTATAAAAAACAGTGTCTAAAACATGGATGCACTGCAGTCTCTGCATGTACACAGATACTAATATATGTTGACCAGTATTGATCAGTAATATCAGCCTGCTAATATGTTGATCAGGCTCCAGTTAACTCTTAAACTTTGAAGTAACAAGGTCACCATTGCTGACACTGAATTTGTCAAACCAGCACACTGTGTGTGTGTGTGTGTGTGTCCGTCCATCCGTCACATCCTGGTTGGTTAGTTTCAGCTTGATGCGTTTGTTCCTCTTTGTCAAAATGTAGTTTCTGTGTTGTCACAAACTGTTCCTCTTAATAAATTAATTCAGCATTTTTGGAGTGATGCACGCTGTCACTGATGCATGCAACTTTACATGCAGGTTTTGTTGAACATCCATATACTTTTGAGATCTATACAGATCTGTCATTAATGAAAATTGTGTACGGTCCTCTATCTCTCAGTTTCTAAAGCCTGTTGTTTATATATTGTACTGCTAAATTTAAACAGTGCACTGTGTAATTTGCTCATCCAGTCAACAGGCAGCAATCTTATGCAGAGTAGTATAACAAATGCATTTTAAATGGAGTTCATAGCTGCCATATAAATGTCAGACCTTTGTATTATTGTCTTTACACAGTGCACAATCAGGATCCAAACAATAGCTGAAATACCACACAATCAGCAAGCCTTTTGCTAATGAAGTTCAGTATCAGTCATTCCTCAGCCTCCATAATGAGGCCCTAGGTCCTGTTTGTTGTACTGACAGTGTGAAATCCTGTCTGTCTCTCTCTCTCTCTCGCCGCCCTCTCTCCCCTTTTCAGAGAAAACCTGCCTAGTCGCTTTAAGTTTAAAGAGTACTGTCCCATGGTCTTCAGAAACCTGAGGGAGAGGTTCTGCATTGATGACCAGGACTACCAAGTAAGCCCGCCTGTTTGTTAGGTAAACCGTGGATATGCAGGAAGGCAGCAGAAACACTTTGAAGAAGTAAATGAAATTTATTTTAGTCTCTCCTGGAAGTAACTACTACGGACTTTGATCAGGCTCAGCTGCAGGGTCTTTATGTTGCTTTGGTATTGTCCTCACACAGTTTTGACTTTGACTCAAAATGTCTACATATGGAAATACATTTGTCCTATTGATGAAAAGTTAAAGAAATTGTGTAGTAGTTCTTGTGTAACCTTTGTGTGTTTATGCCAATTGTGTGTCCTGGACTAGAACTCTCTGACGAGGAGTGCCCCACTGAACAGTGACTCCCAGGGTCGCTTTGGCAACCGCTTCTTGTCCAGCTACGATCATCGCTTTGTAATTAAAACCGTGTCCAGTGAGGACATCGCTGAGATGCATAACATCTTAAAAAAATACCACCAGGTACAGTCCTTTACACAACCCCATAACAACAACAACAACACCCATATAGAGCTGTGCAACACTGACAGATTGGATTACGAAAATATATCTGATACTGTATCTCAATCCTATCCTACTACTGCTAACAATATTATTATTAGTAGTAGTATTTTATTACTACTATAATTGGAGAGTGGGTGTGTTTGTCCGTGTGTCCGTCAATACAACCAGCACCATTCCTCCAATGGCCTCCAAACTTTGCAGAAACATTGTTCAGGGGTCCGGGATGTGCATAGGGTGCTTCTCATTTCATCTTTATTTTTATTTTACGTTTTATTTGCACAAACAAATTATAGTAGTGGGAGACATGAATGGAATCATGAATGATGTCACAGTTGTTAATGACATCATTGACACACACACTACTTTGAGAATCATGAATGATGTCACAGCAATGCAAAGCGCCAGAGATTGGCTCGCGGGGAAGACTCC
>OMOW01035803.1:0-15155 GCA_900312555.1 Lamprogrammus exutus
CCCCCGACGGGGGGGGGGGGGGGGGACTCAGTTAACAAGCAATACAGTAACGAAACATGTAGTCTCAACTCTGTTTAATGGTGGTTGATCATACTATCTGTGAAGAAGGCCTCTGGTTCTACTGGCTCAGGATCGTCATCTTCCTCTACTTCTGGCTCAGGCTCAGGTGGCTGATAGTCCACTGTGCTGCACACTGACGAATCCCCATCATCCAAAGCACACATCTGCTACAAGAAACACATGAGAAAGGCTGTTACAAAGCCTCCTTGGGGGAAACATTTATTATTTAACATCTTTAAAGCAGAAATTGTGAACTGCAGGGAAATTGTATATATTTTGTATAATATTTTCTATTCTATATATTCGGTATCTAGATAGATAGATAGATAGATAGATAGATAGATAGATAGATAGATAGATGGAGAGATATTTTCCTACCATGTGTTTATTTTTCTCTACTGAAATGTGCAAATCATTGTCCTCATTTTCATCATCCACATCTTTGTCATCATCCTCGCGCACGTTTTCAAAGTCTGACTCTCTTGGCACATGTTCTCCATCCACTATTAATCCAGATGGCCGGACTTCAACTAAACAATTAGATATTCCATCTGCTATTTTACAAGTCTGACTGGTGTCCAAGTGGTTCATTTCAATGGCTTCCACTTCAGGGTCCATGTCGTCCGTCTGGCCCTCCTCAGGCTCCTTAGGCCTCCTGCCGAGTGTTTGCAAGGCCATTCTAATGATGAATGCTTTGATCCAATCAATGCCTCGTGTGATCCTGCCAATGGCAATCTGAAGGTTGTTTATCTCTCCATCATCATCCCCTACTGAGAGGTTGTCCCCACTGAAAGAGCTGAGCAACAGGGCCAGGAAGAGGTTCAGCACCTGATGAAAAACATGTGATGAGGGTTTGATTAATAAGCATAGAGAATACAAGAACATAACGGCAATGGACAGGATAACTTATAAAAATTTATATTGATGCTTTTAATCAATGACTGGACTTCATCTTTATGGTGGCCAAGCTTGACACATAGGTGGCCACAGCTCACTGTGGTGTACCCACACCACTGACCGAAACACAAAACTCCATGGCTCAAATACTCATCACGTACTAAATTGGTCTTGATGGCACATTAGTAAATATTATGTTGTTTGCCTCCTCTTGCAGAGGCAACTCTCTTTAGTTTCCAAAACCTGTTAGTCAATTGCTCGGTTCTGATTTTCCAGGTTTAGCTGGGTTATCACAGTTACATGGACCATGGGTAGGCTGAACTCTTGCATTCCTCTGTAGGAGCTGTGAATCAGTGATGGGACTGAGTGAAAGGCAGAGCTGCGCAAATCATAAGTCCAATGGTAGAGGAGCAGAAGCAGAGATGATGAGATTTGCACTTAAATTCCTGGAAAATTCAACCAGGTGCTTTCCCCGTTGTCTTAAACTGAATTTGCTTTGAAGCAGTCCTGGTATACCAAATAAAATGGTTTCTCAATAGGTTTATAGGTTTGTGAATGAAGAACAGGACCGCTAACAGATGTAAAAGTAATGATAATATGGAGCTTGGGAGCATGAGTAGCCTTAAGAGGAAAGACAGTATTTAAAAGCACAATATGACCTGCATGTTTTCCCTAAATATGAGAACAAATCAACTCTGCCCCATACGCTGCCGCACTGATGAGTCAATGTGATTACCTCTTTAACAATTACGCTTCAATCAAATGACTTTCCCTTAACACCCAGTGCCTTGCCACCTGAGCTCTGCTCGCTCAGCTGTCCGCGTTTGCTCCCTCTGTGGCAGCGTGCTTACTTGAGCCGAATCTTAGCACATACTCAAGGTCAAAACCACTGTTTGCTGGCTCAAGTCATTTGATTTAAATAGAAACTCCCTCGCATAAAGTGCATAAGTTTACTATTTGTCTTTACGTCAGCACAAATTGTGTGCGTTTGTGATTATGGGTGGAATGGGGTACGGGGTTGATAGTTTTGGCACAGTTCAGTGCAATACTTTTGTTAGCTCCTGGTGATGAGCCATTTCCTTGTCATTTCTATGAATAACCCAACAGGAAATGGTTTTGGCTGTGGCCGTTTAATATGATGCTTAAATGATGTGTGTGATCATCTGTATGTCCTTGATCTGTGAGGCCGACTTAAAATGTCACGGACAAAGTTTCCACGCTCCAGACGGGCTCTTTTGGCTACCATCACAAACTTTGCTTCTCCTTTATGCAAATTAACTTAAATGCTTTGAAAAAAAAAAAATGCAACTGAATCCGTCATTATACTAGACAATGAGGGGCATCATTCTTCATGTGTAACATCTTTTCTTCTGTCTCATTAAACTTCACAGCTAAAGCCATTTTTCAAACTCATAATGTTATCTGCCAAATATATGTTGCAATCTCTTTGTGCGTTTAGATTCTGACATAATTTGTGCTCATGTTATACTATTAATATATTGTAATTCCCCCTGGTGAAAACAATTTCATCCCCTAGCTGTCCTTGGCATCCCTCAGTTGAGAGGTTAACTATAGACAGCTGTGACGCGCAGACCACACAATCTCATGGTATTATAACATGATAACAGTTACAATTGGAGAGATTTTATCGAACCTTTGCCAGCTTAACAACTTTGCGGTAGTGACAGGTGCTGAGGGTCTGGATTTTGTGTTGGTGAACAACAGCATCTGTGTTCTCAGGAATGATCATATAATTGTGATTTATCCCAAACAAGCACTGGAATGTGCCATTTAAACCTTTCATATTTGGGAAGAGGTGAAAGTCTGAGAGGACCAAATCAAGTGAAGTGAAGTGGGGTGGGTTTAAAGCCACAATGTATAGGAGCCAGCAAGTACACAATAACTGAACATTGGCCAGTTTATGGTTCAGGCTTAGAACTTATCAGTCAATCCCAGCCCACATCTGTCATGTTTCAGGGATGAGTATCATTAGTGAATGAAGGATCTTTGGTGAAATATGGGTATCTTTAGTGTTGTACTCACCACTAGATTTCCAATGACCATAACCATCATGAAGACAATTAAACACATTGGAACTCCGGCCACCTCCATGCAGTCCCACATGGTCTCGATCCACTCACCGCACAGAATTCGAAACACGATGAGGAAAGAATGGAAGAAGTCGGTCATGTGCCAGCGTGGCAGCTCACAGTCTAAGGAGATCTTACACACACAATCCTTATAGCTCTTGCCAAATAGCTGCATGCCCACCACAGCAAAGATGAAGACGATGATGGCCAGCACTACAGTCAGGTTTCCTAAAGCTCCGACAGAGTTACCAATGATCTTGATCAGCATGTTGAGTGTGGGCCAGGACTTGGCCAGTTTGAAGACACGAAGCTATCTCCAACACAGGACAGACGCAAGCAGTCCAACAAAATGACAAAGAAGACAGTGTATATTCACAGACAATAATCGCATTGTGTTAAAATGATAGAAAAGAAATTCAATCACTGTGTCTTACCAGACGAAAGGACCGGAGGACAGACAGGCCCTGGACATTAGCCAGGCCTAATTCCACCAGACTAAAAGTGACAATGATGCTGTCAAAAATATTCCAGCCAACTTGGAAGTAGTAGTATGGGTCCATGGCGATGAGCTTAAAGAACATTTCCGCGGCAAAGATCCCGGTGAAAACCTGAAGGAGTACAATGTTAATGTATATGAACTGACAAAATTATTTGCGATCAGCATGTGGCGCTCCTGGGGTGCATATTCACCAGATTCCCCACTGAGAGCATGTGGTCAAACTCTGGGGTCATGGGATAGTGCTCCATGGCCATGAAGAGGGTGTTGAGCACGATGCAGATAGTAATGCCCAGGTCGACAAAAGGGTCCATCACCACAAAATGCACCCACTCTTTAAAGACCACCCACTCCGTGCAGCAGTCCCACTTAAGGAACATATCAGCAAACTTGTACCAGGCAGGTGGACACGGCCTCTGAGCGTCCTCCAGCTCTAGACAAATCAGACAGAGCGGGTATCAATGAGGGAACAGTACTGAGTTAGTACATTAAGCCAAAAGACTATTTGACTACACCAGATTTCTTAGGTGGGCTACCTGTAATTTTATCTAAAAACATGGTTTATCCTTTTTTGCGATACAGGACACAGTTAGGACAGAGTGGTGAGTGACATTAAAATTAATCTCTGAGCCAAGTCCCAGTTAGGCTAAAATAGCCCAAGCTTAACACCATGACAGCATGCCACTGAATGCTGACACGAGATCTCTCCCATACACAATGTGTTTAACCCCACTGTGGTAGGCGGAAGACAAAGCTACTGTATTGGCCTTGGAGAACTGAGTGCACAATGTCAACACGCAAAGCAATCACAGCTCACATTAGAGCATCGCCTCCATGAACATGCAAGTAAGCCCTGTGTACTGCTTCGGTCTTCAGAGGGATTTGCTTACACCCTGCTGCTTATCCACAAAGGTGTAAAACTGTACCATGAAATCCACATTATGGCATCATTGTCTAATTTTTGTGTGATCAAAGCTACAATATAACCATAAATGTAGGTCTTAATGGAGCAAATGATCAGTGTTCATATTCAACCACAGAGGGGCACAGGCTTCTGTCTGGAATGGGACCGTACCTTCCATAGCTGCTGTGGTGAGCACAGTCAAAGCACTTGCTGTTCTCTTTGACAAGCCTGATACCTCCTGATGAAGCACGCTGTGAACAGAGCCCAGTGACTTCTCTGTGCGCTCATTATCATCGGCAGCCTGTAAAACATGTTGAAAAATGTTCAGAAAAATCTATATTTGTCAGTTGCAAACCCATTAACTCCATTCTCCTCTTAACCCCAAGAAACAGTCACATATTAAATTGTGAGATTGTTGCCAGATAACCTGTGATAGGCGTGTGACCAGCTAACCTCATTCTGTGGGGGCACTGCGATGATCATACGGGGAACAAGTCTCCCATTACAGTCCTCGACACTGTCATCATGTTCAAGGCTCCGTTCATCATCCCCTAGCTTAGACTCTGTGTGATGACTGAGCGACTTCTTACTGGTTAGAGTTGCACGGCTCTCGTGAAGGTGGCTCTGAGTGGTAAAAGACAATGCACCTCTAAAACTTCTAACTAAAACAATAACATGCATTGTTGTCCCTATACTGCTTGGGATATTCACCTGCTCTTGATTCCTGAATTGTTCCAGTAGCCGCTGGAACTCCTCCTCTTTCTCTCTGGCCTCTCTCTGAGTTGCCTCATTTTGTTCATCATAAGCCATGGCTACCACAGCCAGGATGAGGTTGATGAGGTAGAAGGAGCCCAGAAAGATAATCACCACAAAGAACAGCATGTATGTCTTACCAGCTGCCCGTAGAATCTGTGTTTCAAACAAAACAAAAGCGACGAGAACTAAGGACAAATATTTCATTCTTGTCTTGGTGAAAAAGCAATTCTTGGGTTTCCTAATCGGACCACAGGGGTCATAAATTAATTTCCGTCAAATGAAAGAAGTGCCAACCAGCTGGAAAAGATTCTCCCAATAGTCCTGGGTCATGAGTCTGAAGAGGGCCAGGAAGGCCCAGCCAAAGGAGTCAAAGCTGGTGTAGCCATAGTTGGGGTTCCTCCCAGCCTTCATGCACGTGAATCCTTCAGGGCACCTTCTATCAAAACAGAAGAACACTCAGCTTGGGATGAAACAGACCGGACAGCATTAGTATGGTAGTGGCAGTGTGGATCGTGTAAAGTTACATACCCAGCATCAGAGCTGTTTCCACAAAGAAGAGCATCTAGGCTGCCCTCCAAAAAATAGTGATTGTCTATAAACAAATCATACAAAGAATGAAACTAAAATCAAAATCGCTCAATTGAACATCAGCGTAAAATACAGCAGCAGATGTGATATTTGTGAACGTACCACTGTTTTCAATATATTCCATGAAGTCAAAAGTACTGTTGGAATATGCTGTACCGTTGACACCGATAGTGTCATTGTGAGTCAACATAGTGTCGTTGAATATGGATGTGGAGTTAACAGCATCAAATTCTGTTCCATCTGTAATGATGGGCCATCGCACACATTTGTGACGCAGATTGCCCATAAAAAGCTGAAGACCGACGAGAGCGAAAACAGCAAGAGCGAAGACAGTCAGAATCATGACGTCCACCATTTTCTTCACTGACTGGATCAAGGCGGCCACAATGGTTTTCAAACCTGAAAATACAAGCGGCGTGTCGGTGAAAGTTCAAAAAGCTTTATAAGTAAATGTTAAACAATATCTACAAAGTACACCATAGCAATCATGCATGTTGTTACAAAAAGTAACCTAAATTTCAATTACAAGAGGAAATTCAACAGGTGAGGTCATATACACAATTCTGAGTGAAATCACGTCAATATACTTACTAATTGCATTAAAATATCCCACTTCTTTAGAACATAAAACAGCTAAATGTGTAAATTTAACAAAAAAAAAACAAAAGTAAAAGATTACCAGGAATCACAGTAATTGTTTTAAGGGCTCGAAGTACACGAAACGTTCTGAGGGCTGACACATTGCCAAGGTCAACAAACTCAGTGATGTATCTGAGGAGAGACACAAAAAAATTGGTCAACAATGTAACCATACGAGATCCAACATATTCCCTCAATTGCGATAAGAGGAAAATCTGGTGACCGCTTTGCATTTCAGTGACCACAATCAGGGCTACGCTGTTTTCCATGCTGGATTACTCCATCCATCCATTTTCTATACCCTCTTATCCCCTGCAGAATCGCAAAATGAGACATTGCATCAAATATCATTGCTCAGACACTTACGCCATGCTGATCACCATGAAATCCAGCCAGTTCCATGGATCTCGAAGGAATGTAAAAGGTCCAACACAGAAACCTCTCGCCAACACTTTGACTGTTGCCTCAACGGTGTAAATACCAGTAAAAACATACCTGTAAGGAAATAGTGCAATGAGAGTTTCTGTAAAACAAAACATCAAGTGCATGTAGAATTAAATTCATCACAAGCTTTACTGCAAATCACAATACAGCAGTAGTGTACTCACTCAACAGTTTTACTCCATGCTGGTGGGTTGCTCATCGTCATGAATACACAATTCGCAAGAATTGTAAGCATGATGAACATGCTAAATAATTTAATTCAGGGTTAAGGAAACTGACATCATATATAAACAGGTAAGTTCTTTATTCACCAATCAAGAGCTACAGCACTTAGTATCCGATTGACTTCTAAATAATCCAAATGTTCTGGCAACAATGGCTGAAAGGATATGAATGTATGAGAATTTTGATGGCTCCTCTTCTAACACAACTAAAGGGGCTCAGAAGGTAGCAAGCCGACTCAGCGTTGAACCTGTAGATTGTGTTTCCTTTGCTGATAACAATGAATGTCTGAAAAACACAGAATATTACAGTATAGCTGTAAAATTGTGTACTTCCAACATGAAAAACAACTTTTCAATAAATACAAATGTGATGACAATTTTGAAATAAATTAGTTGTAATGCATGCATACTACACATGACATCATAAACAATACATAAGGGATAATGAACGTGATACAGCACAACATGTTTTAGGGTATGTAAGAAAGGTAGTAAATATAAGAGTCCAGCTCATTAAGCACCAAAGTGTGCACTGTGGCTATGGTGTGTGTTTTAGCTGGCCTTTCAGTGCCTGGTAGGCCCAGATGTGCTCAAACTAACTTTCTGTGCTTTGTAGAAGGGATCCAGGTCCTCCACAGGTGTGTTGAGCAGCTCTGATGGAGGGTCTCCATAGATCATGGGCAGATTCTTGCCCGCCTCCATATCAGCATTTGGGCCTTTTGGCTCTTCTTCTTTTTCCCCATGGCCCTCTACTTCTGCGGCCTTCTTCCTTTCCTCCTGGAGCCTCTCGATCTCCACCAGTGATTCCCGGGTGAAGAGGTGGATAGCATTGATGCGTGTGGAAGGGAGCAGTTTTGCCATCTTTGCATTGCGAAGGGATACCGCCACACCGGGGTTTCCCTAGGAGGAGCTGGAGGTGAAGAAGATGAGTACAGAGGATATGGATTAATATGAATGCAAATGTGGTCTGCAACCAGAGAGGACCATAACCATCACAACCATGTTCAAAGGCTGCTTCACTTGAGTGGGACATGAGGTTGGCACAATTTGACATGTCATAAGAACAACACAGAGTTTGGTTAAATAACCATTTTTTGATTCTTTAGCCACCTTTGTTTTGTAATTTTAGCAGTTTTACTATGTTTTTTACTGATGATTATTCTATCAAGTACAGCCAGCCAATGGGATCTGTTTGTTTATGTACATAATGAAAACTTAGTAGTGACTAAAGATTGACATCAGACAGGTCAGTGAACGTGTCACCACATACCAACAAACCACTCCATACTCACAACTCCGTTAATGTTCAAAAATAACATAACGTAAAGGTGAAGGAGTAGCAGCAAATTATGATTGCTTGGAAAATGATTGGAAATAAATAATTCAATCATTCATGTAAACCAATAATTCATAGATAATCAATTAATTCACCTGTTTGTTCATATTTATATCTATTGATTTGTTTTTGATTAATCAATTCATAATATAGTTTCTAAAATGTCAGAAAGCAACACAGCCAGACTTACTCGATTAAAATGTAGGTATCTTGATGATGGACTTAAATAGTCATCATCTAATTTTCTACTGATTGTTTACAGATTTAGTTATCATTTTGCACAGGTTCTTTCCATGCTAATGTTTTATATCTGTTTTTGGCAATGACCCTGCACCCCCACCACCATAACCACCACTCCAGCAAGATTGAAGGAGACCGATTTAGTGTCAAGGAAGTAAGAAAACGACAAGATGCACTCAATATAAACAACCATGGCTTTCCCTCAGTACTAAAGAGACCCTGACATTACTTATGAACATCAGATACTTATTAGCTTAGCAGACGCTCCATATCGTGGCCAAGAGGCTTCGCTTACACCCTTTGATGTCTTTAGGAACCAGTCAAGATTACTTGGTTGCCTTGGGAGCAGCTAAGGTTATGCTCCTGCTATCATAATCTTAATAAAGAAGAGATGTTTCTAGCATTTGTGTGAAATTTACTTAATATATGCTTTAGAATACTGAAATGTGACAAAGCAACGACATCACTCCTTCCCCGTAAATATTAGTTCTTCAGTGTTGTGTGACAACTTGTGTGTGCTCCAGATTACAGTTATCATGATACTTTCTTAAACATGAGGGTTTTAAAATTTGATTTAAGGAAAGTTTTGTCAATGTATAGTTTATGAAGTATGACAAAAGCCTTTAGGAAACACAAATCAAAGCACAATCAAAAGTCAATTAATGTCACTTACACACAACCTGCAATAATGTCGCCAAAGTTAAAGTTAAATGTATACAGAAGAGTATGAGACCATGCATGTGATATAACCATTGCAATATAGACATAAAACAGACAAACTAGTACCTGACTTCACACATACAATATAAGATACAGAGGGCAGGCTGATCTATGAACATAGTGATACGAGATAACACACTCGCACACATTGATAGGCACTGATTACACATACGTACATGCATTAAGCGACACAGCTTTACACAAGTTGACAGAAACGGAAAATTACGTATTTGCACACATGCGAGAAGATGGACGCGCTTACACAGATACGGTGGCTGCCCAGCTGCTACAGGCAATCAAGACAAAGCATCATGTTTCAGAAGCCCGATGACTCTGCTCATTCCTGCCTGGCTGAGCCTTCGCCCTGCGCCTAACATCCCTCTGATAAACAGGACGGCACGCCAACTGAAATCACCCAGCTCCACTGCCTTCTACTTTACACGGGGGGCCCCAAACACACTCCGCTTCCGCCTCTGCACCCCACCCCTTACATGACACCTGAGGCTCTGAATCCCCTGTTCATACTACTCAAACTTTCATCATTGCATTTAAACGCCATCACTCAACAACAGCCCCCCATTACTTAACATCTCTCTCTCTCTCACACACACACACATGAGACCACAGGTGACCACTGTCTCTTTCTGTTCTCCAGCTCCTTGCTATAGCTTGGTCGACACTTCCTTTATTTTGACATAAAAACCCCATCTAGACGTATGACCTACAATAACTGAGTTGCTCGGCACCATTATGGTCACAAGGCAACCTGGGCAATCCTGCTCCTACCTCTGCTCCCTCCCTCCCTTCTAATTTCCCCCTCATCATCCCATTTCAAAACCCCCATCCTTGGTGTCATAAACCCTGCTGCTCTGGACGGTGGGCCGACCTTAAAATACACACCCAGAGAATGCGTTTGTTTCTCTGGCGCTTAAGGGGAAACATTCCCTGATGGCATTACATCATATCATTAATGGTGAGGTGGCTTTGTAAAATGCCAGGTCCTTGTGTTGGGAAAATGGGGTGGGTTTCAGTTGTTGCTGCCTTGCCTCCTCTGTCAGGTAAATGATACATTTTGGCACCTAGGTCAAGATTTGTAACTACATTTATCTCTGTATATTTCTCCACACTAAAGAGCCAAAGGCAAAGGATAGGGAAGAGGGATATTCAGTATCAGTCAAAATAGATTTTGTACTTCAGACTCAAACTTGTCATTAAATAAGTTTACCACATGTATTGCATATTATTTAAAACACATAATACAGTCCTTCCTGAAAAAGACAATCGATTAATTACGCAATTGAGCTCGTTTGGTCTTTAGATGTTTAATCGTACTGTGGACAGGTAGCAAGCTGAGGAAGAGAGAGGGAAAGTGAAATTTCAGAAGTGCTCTCGGACGGTAATACATATGTCACCTTGCATGTCAGTGAAGGCCGTGTGACCTGTGACATTCCAGTTGGGGACATAGACGAGGCAATGTAGACTCCCCTTTCGTTACACTAGCTGGCTGTGGAACGCGAATGCCAATATTCCTCTCCGGAAACCGACTGAAGCGGCTTTTGGCTTTCGTCACACGGGCGGCGTGAGTTCTTACACTGAGAGATGCGCCGCTGTTTTCACATCACCACGCAAGAAATCTAAGTTTGGTTCTCTAGTTTGCAGGGTCAGTCAGATGTCTTCAGTGAAACACGAGAATAGCAGACAGCTCCTCGTGCTCCATTTGGAAATCCAAACATGCGAGTATGAAAAATATTGCCTCAATAACAGGAACACTTCATCGTCCAACTTCCTTCACCATGGCTGTGCTTTCAACTGACAATTGAGATGATTTATGTCCCTCAAATTTGAATGAATTGTTATCTTAATTCTGGTGCCCTGAAGAGGCCTGTGGTTTAAAGACACGTCCTGTGGCAACATAGCACTAATGAACATCTCACTATGCCGCACTTGGAATGTGGTTAAGTTGTAAACGGAAGATCTAGAGAGCAAACAAGGGCTTTTATCCACATGTCCTTTGACATTTGCCACACTCCCGTTCCCCTGTTTTCTCACGGGGTCAAATCACAACACTGTAGTTTGCTCTCTCCCAGCTCTCTTCAACACCCTGTCACCCACCCATTAACCTTGCATTTCATACCCAACAGGGGGTGGTCACATTAAGACAGACCTCTCCACCTGTCACTACTTCCTACTTCACACTACTTCACACTACTCCCTACTACTTCATTGTCTTTTACCATCAGTGACAGTCCGAACCATACTTTTGTATGGCAAAACCCATCACAGCTGCACACACTGCTAAATTAACCACACTGAAAATGATGTTCGTGTGCTCAGTGACTTGGGGTCAAGCTCTAGGTGTTGAGCATTAGCATTTAACACCAGTCAGCATAGTACGCAGTAGACTCAGAAGGAATAGCAAGCAGGCATTCCCACATGCATTATATTACTGTTAAGAGGACAGCTGCTTTCATCCACAGTGTGCTTCTGTTGCTGCATACTGAGGAGCTGTGAAGCTCTGCTGTAATCTCGGTGCTAGACATCTAATGACTGTCAAAGACATATAGTCCTACTGATTTATAAATGCAGACTTAATTGGAATAAGAAGTCAAATAATGTGTGTTTGTCAACGAAGGACCTAGTAGATAATGACAACATCATAAAAATATTATGTCACCACCACGTCTGAGTATTTATCTCTGGGGTACAACATGGCAAAGTCTAAATCTAATCAAGATGATTAACAAAGCCGTTTTGGTGTGAACATGAACAAATTTAAAGGGCAACTAGGCTGAATGACACTACTCTAATAAAGTACTGTGCATAGTCTACACAGTCACACAGCCTAACACTACTATCCAAACAGATTTCTACTGTCTCAAACTGACCCATTTGGCCTTTGCTCTCTTTCCGCACAGAAATCTGAGAGGACTACGTGCAGAAGTGATATGGAGAATATTGGGATCAGCTTCTGAGAGACCAGGGGGAGCTATTATCATATGCATAACACCTCTCAAAACAATAAAGGGCTGAACCAACTAAACATGTGATCATACATTGCCAATTATGACCGCCATATAGTTTGAATGGAAACAGGCATTACCAAAGATGAATGAAATTGTCCTGTGGTGTGAGATATTTCCATAAGGCCATTCAAAGCTGTAAGCAGAGGACAACTGAAAAGACTTGAGGAGACTCGACAAATGAAATAGTTAAAAAAATGACAAAAGATTCATTATCTTTAACCTTATTTTACCTTTTGACTTCTATGGAAAATACAGAGGCCTAGCCAAGCAGTCACATGAGCTCACTTGATGAAAGAAACTCAAAACCGACACACTCTGCGTCCAAGAACATGTGATGCGAGAAAGACACACACACATACACACACTTAGACAGAGGAAGACCCCGGCTACATCTTTACACATTCATGCAATTGTACCTATCTTATAACTACCGCGTTTGATGACGCAAATGCAATTTTCAGTTGAGCATTGAGTATAGAGGAAACTTGTCAAAAGAACAATATTTAGGATAAAAATGATACTATTTCCAAATAGAACACTTGCACAGAGGAACTTTACAGCACAACCTTAAGATCTCCATCCAAGCTGAAATTTGTATGCACCCTACGATTGTTGGGGCACGTCCTGTTACATAAGAAGTTGGTTCACTGCTGACAGAACAAGAGCCTGCCAGCAATCTCCACATCATGTGTCCTAGTATCTGCTTCCAGGCTGTCTCTATAGTCCCACACCTCTGATTACGGCAACATGGATTAGCAACAGAGAAATGGCGGGGTATGAGCATCCACAGCATCACAGTATCTTGTCCATCTGCCATGAAGACATGAACTAAAAATAAAACTTTTCCCCTTGGAAGGTGTCATAGTGGGGATTGAGAAGGTTGAAAGTGTCCACACTGGACTTTTGCACCTGACATGTGCCTCTGGGGAGATATTCACCTAGAAGGTGGAGACAAGAGCTTGCTGTGATGCTCATGTGAGCTTTTCCTTGACATGCTGTTAACATGCACATGCACTCACCCTCACAACCAAACATGTGCGCGGTCACGCAGGCGTGCACGCACGCACACACATTTGAAAACACCACCGAGAAGCTATAAATCTGCAAATTCCAAATTTGACCAAAGCTCAATTACAGGTCCGTGTTTATTATTAGAGCAAATGTTATATTAAAGTTGTCTTTGGCATTGCAGGTGGTTAACTAATTATGTTGTCCGGTAATGTCCGCTAAGAAAAACAACTTGTTTAGCATGATAGAAACACAACATTTCCCCGTCTAAATGAAAATTGCCGTCATTATTCTAAATTACTCGGCTGAAAACTGAAATAAACAAGTGCCTGAAACTACAGTCCAATAAGAAGGGAGGAAACCAGCCCAAATAACACTACGTGGTGCTTTTTTGAAATTATGAAAATGCAAAATTAGTCCAAGTAAGCCCAAGGAAACGAAACGTGTAAATAAATATCTCGATGAAGACACACAAAAACACCACGAAAAGGTAAACAGTCATCAGAAATGTTCGGAAGTTCAGCCTGCAACCTTACAGGAACCCCTCCATACTCTGAAAGACACACAGGAGTCTTCTTTGCGCCCAAGAAGCCATGCAAAAACAGAAGGGAGGTGGTGGGTTACCTTGCACGGTAAAGTAAATATTTCCACGGAATCTAAGAAACTTTTGGGCGGGGGACTAAGTCTTCCGTCAAGCCTTCCACTGAGGACGTAATTCTCCGCTTGTTGTAGCCAGTGCGCGCCTGCAGGACAGCTGTTGCTGACGCAAAGTGTCCTGCAGTGAAACTGGAGAATCGCTCCAGGTAGGAATCAGACCAGACCTTTGACACTTCAGTGAAGGGACAGCTTCCAGTTCCCACACAGCTGGTCGCTCCTTACGAGGTGATCACCCTCAATTTACTTGTCATAAAGCAAGGCCATTGTTTGGACTGCAACTCCTGCTGCAGTACAGAGAACTTGAGCAGTTCCGTGGAGCATTGCGCACAGATCAGAGTCCTGTCCGTTAGCTACAGCTACTTGAAAGTAGCGCATTAGGTGTTTTAGAATAGGTCAGGCTGGACTCATTTGGTCCAGCGTGTTGATTAATGTGTTAATTATGTTGGTTAGCGCTGAGGCTCACCAGTTCATATGTCTTTTAGTAATTCAAACATAAATGAAGGCTGAATGCTGTTGTTAATGTATTTTAACGGATATGTTGATATGGTGTTCGCTTACTGTAGTGTTTCTCATATGTATGCTATATGAAATTCAATTATGTACATTATATTATATATATATATTATTGGATTTGTTGTACTTCGGAACTTGTACATTTGAATATTTTATGGAAAAATTTCCAAATGTTGACCACATATCACCTCAGTGATGTTATCTTTGCAAATGTGCAAAATAAATCACCCCCTTAAACATTTATTCGCAGTTCATGTTAAATAAAATCAATAAATAAACAAAAAGAAGCTTTCTACATTCTCTTTTCCATTTATAAAAGATAAAGTATTTTCTGACAATTATCTGCATATACTCTAAAAGTTTCCCTGAATATTTGTTAATAGATGTTATTGACTATAGAATATGCTTACAAGTTAATTTCACAAATTATATTAAGTATAAAAGAGAGATGTCTTTACATTTAAGCACTTATAATCAATTACTGTTCGTTTGAGTTATTAAAAATAAATAATAATAATAATAATAATAATAATAATAATAATAATAATAATAATAATAAT
>OMOW01035827.1:0-14157 GCA_900312555.1 Lamprogrammus exutus
CTCCATAGCGAGAAAGATCCTCTCTCCTTCAAACGGCCAGGTGTGACATCTGAGCTGTGGGTGGGGAGGCAGGCAAACTACAACGAAGGAAAACAAAAAGATGCAACAATAGATGAAGATACATAATACAAGCAGAGATGCTACACCCACGCCCCTGCTTCACTTCCAGTTTGGAATTTTCACCATCAGCTTTGTTTACGCGTTACCAGCCTGAACATTGTTGAGTAGTCTCAGGGCATAGTCAAAAGGTTACATATGACATTTCGTGTTGATTCGCCAAAATATGGCTGAGATACAGTGTCACTTCCTGCTTGGCATTTGTAGCTTCTTGGGTGCAGATAGGGCCTGCCACAGAAGTGGTGTACTAATTTTGGTGTCAATATATACAGTTCACTTCCTGTTTATGTGACCATAAGGTAACGGCGTCACAAAACCTCTGGGGCACCCATAGGAGCGGGGTCACACGGCACAAAAGTTATGATCGGAAATTTACCCCTTCTTGACCTTTGACCTTTTGTGCTGCTATATCAAGAAAATCTCCTATGGCTGCGACAAAAACATAGTTACCCAGTGTTTCAATGATTAATTAACTCATACACACACACTGAGGCTGTTACTGCAACTCTTCAAGTGGTTTTAGGATTTCCTGTGTGTAAACTGTAGGCTAATGTGGAGATTGTTGTGGACTATATCTTCCTCTTCACCAGGAGCAGTTAGTCGACGAGCCTTTCACACACCCACAGCGAAATACCTTACATAACCTCACACATAGGGCTGCACCGTGAACACCACTGCTATTCAATACTGCACAGAAAGAGAGCAGTCACATTGGTATCAGAGAGGAGGAGATGGTTTATGTGCACATGGACGAGTCTTGACTTGCCTCAGCTAACCTGATTGCTGCGTCCAGCCATGCTCTGTAATCTAATATGGAAGTAGTGGGAAACAATGCAAAGGATTTACTCTGCCTCTGCTCACTCACTGTTAACCCTCTGGAGTCCAAAGTCGCTACTGCAATTTGACTTTTATTTATTTTCTTCCTTTTTCATTTGTTCCTTTTCTGCCAAGCCTGTGAATTTTCTGCTTGCCTCTAGGTTATTCCTGATTTTAGAAAAAAATAAAAAATAATTATAATGTATGACTTTAAAAAACAATAGATTTTAGACAGATTTTGATTTGAGAAAGTTCTAGAAAATAAAAAGTCTAAAAAATTATGGAACAAATTGTACAAGAAAATTGTTGAACAAATTTAAATGAAATTTGTCGAACAAATGTACCAAAAACAAATCTCGACAATTTTAGATGCCTTGTTTGTAGTTGACAGAGTGAGTGTGAAAGACCTGTAGATCTAGAAAAAACACTTTTGTTTTGAGAATTGTTTTTTTCCATATTGTTTTTCTCAAACCAGGAATTTTGGTAGAGATTAAAATTTGTCTTCCTTGTAAACCTTTAAAAAAAAAAACATTTCTCACAGTACAGCTTTTTAGGTAGCAAATTAAAGACAAATTTACTGGAAAAAAAGGTTGCAAAATGATTTTAGACTCCAGAGGCATAACAATGCAGTGACCAATGCCAAGAATACCAGAACTGGGCAACATTATATGGATAATGAATTGCAACAATGTCAAATGCAGAAAACAACAATAGCAGTCAGCTGTTCTTTTCTCTATTTTCTTCTGAATCAGAACCTTGGTCCGTCTGTCTTAATTTCATTGTCTTTCATTGTTTTGTGACTTCTTAATTATAAAAACTGAACCGGAGTAATGAAGTGATATTACTGAAATGTTCTGAGTATGAGGCCGACCTGCATGTAATTGCTTATTCGTCCCATAAAAGGGGTCTGACTCATGTAAACAGCCATGCTAGAAATGTAATTTGTCATCTGAGCAGCCTATAATTAAGATAAGTATGGCCATTACAAACAAATTTTATGAAACCAGATATTTTTTTGGCTCTGTGGAAGAGCCAGATCCTGTGGTGAAAAGCAAGCACTCACACACAGGCTGGGATACAAACCACTTCCTTTTGTCCTGTGGTCAAGGGCACTTTTGTACAGCTGTCCTGTCAGCTGCTGTAAAAGGACTCACTAAATGTTTCCTCCATCTGTAATAATGACTGATTTAGACAACAGGAGCCTGGAGTTGCACATATTATAAAGTTATGTATTATTGTTGTCCATCTAACTGCAGTAAGAATTATGGGTGGAGGACTACACACTTTGGCTGAGCACTGCCCTCTGGTGGCTCAACATAGAGCCTGAAGTACCAACAAAGTTTCAGAACTAGAAAGTGCAGTACCTGAATAAGATTGATGACTGCTGGCTGATGAGGATTTAGTTACAAGAGCACAAACTGTGCAAAGAGTAGAAAAGTTTAAAAATAAAATTAAGTTGGTGAAAGGCAGTAAAAATGACATGCGCATGACAAATCTTGGAACTCTCCAGCTCCCCCCACTCCACTCGGCACGCCTGCTCCAAACAAGTTGGATGGGCTGTGTTGGCACACTGCAGCCTTTAGCAGGATAACTCAAGTAGTTATTGATTGAGATTTTGAGGAGAGGTTGGTCGTGGGCCAAGGAACATCGCCTTAGATTATGAGGTGGATCCAGGTTAGAGAGAACATAATTTTTAGGCCATAGACAACCATCCAGTGTTAACACTAGGTTACCACTTGATATCAAATAATTTCTTCAAAACTAATGTGTGTGTCCCATGATGGACTATCCATGGGTGACATCTGGTTTGGATCTGGATAATGATCTGGATCTGGGGGTCAGAAATGCATTTTCAGATAAGAGCTATCTTTATTCAGGCATAGCTGCGTGCCTAGAAGGGCTACAAATATGCATCTACCACCATCATCTAGTTGAGATCAGGCCGATTCAGTTACGTACAAACAGATTCAATGTATCTTCAATAGCTACAGAGCAGCATCCAGGACAGCTCCACCATTATCAAACTATCACTTTCCATTGGTAGCTCCGAAACTCATAGACATATGATTCAAGTTACTATGGGTAAGTTTTCAATGTCAAGGAGTCAAGATTACAAAAGTCAAATGCACCCAGAAACGCCTGTGTTGGGTGTTATGGCAAATTAGAGAACCATGGTGGTTTGTGCTCTCCAAGTGCTGTCTTGTATCTGCCGTGATGCAGTTTGGTGTTATTGGGTCAAAGTGATTAGAAACTCAAGAGACAGGGAGATTGTACACTGACATCAAATGGTCATAATTGAAACACCTCACATCTTCACAATTTTACACTGTAAGCTATGGAAGACTTTGCTGATCATTATGATGTGCAATTTGTATCCAAAGATCATATGAACATTCTTCACCTATTGTGTTTTCCTGGTCACAGACTCAAACCTTTGGACATTTGTTTTGCAGGTTCCACACATCTCATCCACTAATCCAACTGGTGGTAACTTCAGGACACGTAGTGTTTTTTTTGTCCACACCACAAGCAGTCCCGATGCATCACAATGGGCCCAAAATGTAATAACTTCAAAATTATGATGCCCAAAGAAATGTCAAATTAGCATTTCTTTTTTTTTTTTTGAATGGCATTTTAATCAGCAATCACAGCAATAAAGACATAGAAGAACATGGGATGTGATCTCAGCAGGGGCCATTTGTTTTTATGACAACAAAGCATGGACAGATTAAGAGAATATTGTTTATTAAAATATTTAAAACAGATTACTCTGGCTTAGTTTGAGACAAGCTAGACTTGAAACAGACAAACACTTTCTCAACATTAAGGTAGTCTCTGTGTCCATAATATAACCTTGTTTGACTTTTAATTGAATCTGCTCCCCAATTTAAAAAAAAAAAAAAAGTCCAGACAGAATGATGAATTTTGGCTTGTGAAAATCTGGACATTTCTGCCTGTAAACAATAAATGAGGCCTTGTTTTTGTTTGTCCCCCCCCCTCCTAAAACCAACATATTTTTTTATTTCTTGAATTCTAATTTAATCTTGAAATTATCACCATAATTCTATTTTTTTAATTTTATGATTTACTGGTAGTTTTTCTTTAAAATTAATTAAATTAAAACAACAAAAATCAAGAATTTTCAATAAAATGGAAGAACTATCAGAATTCTTAAAAACCATTTCAATGAAATTCGGGAAATTAATTTTTTTACTCTAGTGGGTTACTGAAGACCCTGTATGTGTTCATTTCAGTCCAGCATCCCTGCAAGAATAGCTCATGAACCTACATAAAACATAATAGAACCCTTTATTCTCTCTTTTCACTGGAATAACAGGTTGCTCCCAGAGGCCTTTTGTCAGTGAAGAGAGGGGAAAACAGGGAGGAGTCTATCAAGGTTCAAACAGGAACAGAATCAAAGCCCGAGGGGTCTCTCAGAGCTCCTCATGTCTCCCAGGAAATGTCATCCTGTTTGAGGCAGTTGCGGAACTTCTGGGTCTCTCTGAGAAGCTGCAAGTTGTTATTGATGGCCCCAGACTTCTTTGCGTTCTGCTTGGCCTTAACCGGGGACGGGACGGGCGGTCTGATCTCACTCGGCTTCTTGGCCGGGGCTTCTTGGCAGGGTTGCAGCTGGTTCAGTTTATGAACCTGGGGAGGAGCAGAGGCAGAAAACATCAGGCTCCAAACATCCAAACCAATGAAATCCAAATGAAATCCATCAGATGACGGCAACACTTTCTCTTTTAGCAACCATAACGTTCTGTCTGGATTATGTTGAGTATGTTGAGTGTGGGAGTTTACATACTGTCTGCTGGTGTTTGCGCAGTTTAGTGATCTGAGCTCCCTTCTCATCCATCCTGGCCACCAGCCTTTCCAGTTCTGTCTGCAGGTCTTCTCTGTGCTCCTGATGCTCTGTTGTTTCTATCTGACGAACCAAATCCTGTTGCTCACTGACACACACACACAATACATTACAGTAGAAACGCAAATCAGTTTATCTGTATTAGAAACTTTTAATTTCATACAACAAAAATGAAAAATCGAACACCCCCAAATTGTCAGTAGATTGCCTAAATATTGTACAAGTGTCATACACAAGCTGCCATTGAGTCATAGCTTACTCACAAGCTCATCTGTCCGAGTTCATCCTGCAGAGCCAATAGCAGGTCGGACAGAGAACCCAGAGACTGGTCTGCTCGTTCAGGCCTGCTGTCCGGCCTGTGAGGGGAGGTGGAAGATGCAGAAAAGTCCTTTTGGAGGCTTTTCTTGGCTCCACAGCCAGAACTGTGCAGAGCACGCACTCGTTCACACAGATGGGGCTGATGATGCTTCATCATATGCAGAATGCTTTGTACGTTGGCGTGGACCGAATGGCTGGGGCTTGTCGACTATGTGAGCAACAAGGGGACACAACTCAGTACTTTAATGATGCAAAGTTACAGTTAAGTTTGAGAACTAACTTACCGTTCCAGCTAGAAAGGGGATTTTTTTGCACTTTGAGTGGCTTGCTGATGTTGGCTCGTTCTGTCTAGAGGTTCTCTGAGGTAAAAGAAAGGTGTGATCACGGCTACATCCAAACAATTCTTTCTCATCAACTAAATACAGGTTATTATTCAGCTGTAAGCAGGTTGAAAAGTACCCTGGGGGTGTTTTTCTTTTTTGTCTTTGGTTTAATCTCTTCAGTAGCTGGTGCAGACAATCGGAGGCTGATATCCAACTCCCTCTGAAGCTGCGGACAGTGAAAACACAGACACTTAAGAACAAAGTTTTAAAACAAGTATTTCGATGGTAAGAGATAACGCATGGAGAGACTGTTAATAATGTGTAAAACCAGAGCCGGCCCTGGCCATACTGTCACATAAGCAGACATAAGCAATGGCTCTGGGCCTCACAAGAGGACCCCCTGGAGCCCCTTTATTTTAGTTTGTTGGTTTATTGTTTGTTTATTTTTTATGTCCTCACAATAGGAAATTGACGGAGACATTTAGTTGGACAGTTACTGTGTTATTTCTGAAACAAAACTCTTTTTAAAGTGTAATATTGGTGACCAATACATTTGTGACCAGTGTGTTACTGACATTGTGTCTCTGGTGGGGGGAAAGATTCAACTATTTTGTTGTATATGAGAAATGATTTTGTCTGCTCACACTTCTTTGAGGTGGTTGGGTGGATAGGGAGGGTGTTGAAGGGGTTCAGATCTGCCTATGGTCTCCTAAAGGCCACAGCCAACTCTGAGTAAAACCTTCAGAATGCAGGAATAGGAGGACAAACAACACAATGATGAAGTCTATCTGATGTGAGCTCAAAGTAGAATTCTTGCTAACCTCTCTTTAAGTTGAGTAGTCATGGGTTTGATGGGACAATTCAAGAAATATATGAAAAAGTATTGCTAGTTTGAAGTTCATTTAAATATCCAGTTCACAGGAAGTACAAGTAAGGGATTTTCCTTAAAAACACACATGTTGTTGCTTGCTTGCTTACATGCTTCAGTATTTATAAGTAGATGAATGAGCAAAAAAGTGAAAGTTACATCTTACGTCTACTTTCTCCTGTATGAGCTTACGCTCCTGCTCCTCTTTCAGTAGTTTCTGCTCCAGAACGGCAAGCTTCATCTGAAAGTTCATCACAGCCAACTTGAATTCAAATGCTGAAACTTTAAAGTTGAATGTGTGTGTGATGACTTAGTTGATTGAAAAAGTCACCTCTGCCAGAGTTTGGGTTCTTCTCAGCTTGAGACACTCGGATTCCAGTTTCTCTAGTTTCTCTCGCTGACTTTGGATGCTTGAGCTGCTCGGTGGCTCCTGCTTCTTAAGTGACGCCTAGCAGAGTTAAAGAGAAGAAGGAGACTTTGTTTGGCTGTGCAGGAACACTCATGCTGGTTCTGGCTCTCCTGCAGGGCAGTTTCTCTGATATTAAATAGTGAATGGAAACTACTTCCTCCCTCTTAATTATAATAAAAATGAGGTCCTTTTTATTGGCCTTGACCACAAACTTTGTGGGTCCCGGGGTTCATACAGATTTTCACAAACTAATTTCCATTGAGATCTCTGTATCCAGATATGTCATCTGAGTAATAAAAAGTGCATGTTAATGTATATATGATGTATAAATAGGTGCTATATAAAGAAACTGTACCTGCACCTTACAGGTACATCCAGGAATGCCAGAAAATGAAACGGATGACGAGGATTAAGATATGAACATGGCTTGATGTCCTTTGAGAACGGGTTCGTATCAGAAATCAATTAAAACTTGAAACATAAATTGAGGTTTGTCATGAATTGTGGCCTTGTATTTTTGTGTACCCTGTTGTGCTACCTGCTCCTCCATCACAGCAGTCCTCTCCTTATTTGCGTTCTCCACCATCCTCCTCATGTATTCCAACTGCTTTTCAAGGACCTTACAGCGAGCCTCTGCAGACTGCAACTTCGAGTCCACCTCTATCAGCACAAATATTTATAAGCATTAACAACAAATACATAACGTGTGCAAAAATTGATTCAAGAGTAGATTTATTGTGGAGCTGCATGGAGTGGCCTCTTCATCATTTACCTTTCCTCTTGTTTTCCGTGGCAGGCAGGCTGGCTGCTGGATGCTTTTGTGCAGTGGAAGAAGAATACTGCTCATACTTTCGAGCAGTCTGAGAGAACTGATGGAAGTGCTTCTCGGCTTGTTTCCTTTCCAGCTCCAATTGCTTGATCTTATCCTGGAGGGTCCTCAGTGCATCAATGACCCCTGTGAAAGCATGTGGTTAAAACATTGAATTAATTAATTGAATACAGGCCACATGAGGCTTTCATCTATACTCATGAACTGATTTAACTGAGCAGTTAAAAAAAAAAACGTAGTAATGTTGATTATGCTTCTTAAAGCACAGATCAGACCAATATGATTATGTCCCGAACTCCTGGTTTGGACTTAACGACACAAAGTGCTTCACAGCATTAAATATAAAGGAAATGCCTTAAAATGACATGAGCTCAGACACCAGGAGGGAGGTGAGAGAAAACTACAATTTCTTTGTGTTAAGAAGAACCAGCTGATGTGGTTCGGGCATCTAATCAGGTTCCTCTGCCATGACTCCCTGGGAGGGTATCGTGGGAGACCACGACCCAGAATACACTGGATTACATACCCCATCTAGCCTGGGGACACCTAGAGTTTCACCAAAAAGTGCTGGAGGATGTGGCTTGGGGGAGGGATGGAAGGATAGGACAGTAAAGCAGTAAAGGACAGGACAACTCCATTGACACAGTTGTAGACCACTGATGACTTTAAAATGAATCCTGAATTTGAGGAGTCATACCTATGCTGTCTATATTAGGTGCAGTGTGAGACGCTGGATGGGTGGTGGTCTGTAGCATCATAGATGGAGAAGCCGGGACCTCAGTTTCTTTGGGCACTGGTAGTATCCTGTCTGGAGGCTGGTAGTAGCTCCCAATGTAACTGTTCTTGGAGGGCGAGTCTGAAATCTACAGGGAGCAGAATGCTTTACAAGCAGCACAACATCAAGGAGGCTCTTTAAAACAATGCTGCATTCAAGTACTCCTCGTAAATCCCCTCGGCCCATCGAATACTTTACTATCCCGTCACTCATTACAGTGAAGCTGGTCGGAAATAAACAAAAAGCTGGTGGCAAATGTGCCCCTTTATCAACACTTTAATTTGTCATGACTTATGTGCAACTAATTCGAAATTGAATTATTCCCGACAGCATATGAAAGCAGCATAACAAAAGGAACGTGGCTAACGTTGTCTTATCAAAAACGACGAATTCAGCCTACGTACACGTAAGAAAACGTGTTAGAACATCACTAATTAACGTTCCACATATCGAAATCAGCGAAAAAGCTGACAACGATTTGACAGCTAAAGTGAACTCATCTGCATTTAACAACGGTAAACATTGTCAAAGCTAACGCGTTAGCCTCATTCGCAGCCAATGTTAGCAAAGTGGTTTGAGCGTTACCTGGTCTTGATAAGTGTCCATGCTGTGATATAAAGTTTTTTACTTATATATATATATATTGTTTAATTCTAACGTTTTCAGTCTGTTTGTTTAAGTTATATCCACCAGAGTTTCTTGGACTTTCTCCCAGTTGTCACAAGACTATGAAGTCCGGACTTTTTAAATTTCCCTCCCCTTTACCGCCCTCTCTTTGGTTCCGCCTGCGTACTTTGTTGCATCCGGTAAACAGACTTAGATAAATATTCTAAAATAGCGTGGATAGTGTTATTGATACAATTTAGAAGATTTAAGAAATGACTATATTGCGGTGATACTCAAAGCACACATTCTCATTTAGTAATACAGATGTTTTCAATGTTATAATCAGTCACCCCATTGAGAGTCAGTTTAAAGTGACATTTTGCTCTTTGCACTTTTTGGGAGCTCAATAACTTTTCTCACAAAAGCCAGAACCCATTTTGGTACCAGAACTACAGTCCTTTCATTGTAGGCATTCTCTGATGGTTCAGGAACTTCAGGGTGGAGTTTATGAGGCCGATTGGTCAGATGATAATTTCCCCCAGCCCAAACTGACTTTTTATTTGCACACATCAGATCAGCGAAACCCCACTTCTAAGAGAGAAATTGCAAAACACCCTGACTAGAAGTATAATGCATGGTGACAAGCCAGTCATTCTAACAAAATCTCCTTTGGACAAATGATACTAAAATAGATGGTTTTGGTCAATCACAACAGTTCTATGTTCACAGAAAACAAAAGATTATGTACAGCAAGTCTCAACTCAGTTGTAGTAAAGTAGAAATAGAGGTAAGGATCCCCTATTGAGCCATGTTCCCAGTTTGGAAAGCTGTTGCTGGGGCCTCAAATGAGTCATCCCAGAAATCCTGGTGGTTTTCAGATTTGGAGGTCTGGAGGCTGATGCTGGCCTGTTTGATAGTCAGTTTATTGGTCAATCATTCTGTCATCATTTACATAGAGGCATGATGCAGCAATAGCCTTAGTCTGCATTTTGGAAGGTATCCTGAGGCTTACTTTTCTTATTTGTAACAACCAACTTTATCCCAAAGATTACATGCATGTACCATCTTTTTGAGCAATTTGGTTGTTAGAAAGTGTTAGAATATGCAAAATGTTAACATATGTACAGATATAGAAAATAACAAAAAAAACTTGCCTAACTGCATTATGAGACTAAGCTCTCTAAACTGTGCTTGTACAATCCACCAATCTAGAAAAAATTTGCACATTAACAGCGTTATGACATGAATTATGTGGTCTTAGTTCTTCAAATTAATTAAATGAATTGCAAAGCACCCCCCCTCCCCAACCCCTTCTGTTTTTCTGCCTACACTTATGTGATAAACAAGAGCGGGGGCGGATTCTCCTGACGAAAAGCATGATGGGAGATGTAGTTTAAGTAATCTGTGCACGCAGAAGCTGCACGTAAATAGATTTGATAGAAAATACATTTCCCATGAACTCCCTCCCCGCGAGGACGGCAGTGCCTTACCGGCCAATCATTTCTCAGTCTGCGTAAGGCACCGCCCTAAAATGTTTATGAACCACGCTTATTGGACAGCACGTTCTGCCAATCAAATATTTACCCTCGAGTTGATGCCTGCTGTCTTATAACTTGGGACAATTGCTGTTGGCCAGTGCTGTGGCGAGGCGTCCCATAGCTGAAGACGTGCGGCAGAGAATGCAAATAAAGTGAGTATTAAGGAATGACACTTTTTGTTTTTCTCTCGCGGTGCAAGCTTTGTGTGTGACAATGTTGTTTTTCATTACGGTTTTCCTGTACTATACCGGAGTCTTTGTCACAGGCAGCTTGAAAGCCTTGACACGAAAGGCAAGAGGCTGGCAGGGAGAGATTGAATGGAGCAATTGGTTCACTAACCGTACGCATTTGCACAGTATTAATATTGACAATCTAATATTAAAATCATAACCCATAAACCACGGACAGACGGTGGTCCGTTATCTTAGGTGGCAATAACGCCTAAATTTTGAGCTTATGGTGGGTTGTCACACCAGAAAAATACATGTATATGTTGTTTTCCCCTGCAAGTCGGTTATGGTCCAGATCACTATGGCGCACTTTAATAACATAGTGTAAAACCATTTCTCACATGAGCTAAATTAAATGCTATCTCTCCATATACTCTGAATTACATTACAGGCACATTGCCTGCCCTCCACTCAGTAAAATAGTTATAACGTTTGTCTGAGCACACTATGATGCCATAAAAAATGTTGCAATGTGTTGTTTGTTTGATTAGCCTGTCATAAGGTATTACAAGTACTACGCCTACAAAAAAAGATGGATGTGCAGGACCAGGAGTCTCTGAGGAGATGGGATGGGCTGGGCAGCCGGGATGCCAGTTCCAGAAATGCAGCCATGGAGAACATCTGCCAGGAGGTGATCAGGAGAGTAGAGGACATTGGGCCCATACCAGCCTCGCCCCCCCGGACCCCAGGCTTGGGAAGCCCTCCAAGCAGTGACCTCAATGACATCTTGGCTCACCTCCTCATGCTATCCAAACGGTGTCCCTTTGTAGACGTCAGAGAGCACTGTGTTCGGCTTCTACAAGCGGTCCAGGTAGGCCATCCCATTGTGATGCATGGTGAGCCTTTTCGTACTAAGTGGAGAAAAGCTGCATCGGGCTGTCATTTGTCCCTCTCATGGTGGTGTTGATGCTATTGTTCAGCTGCCATCTGCTCATTGCGTTTCCCCATAAGCACAGCAAATATTGTGGTTAAGTCAGAACTGTTCCCAGACTGAGTGCATGTTGTGTGAGGTGAGCAACAATCAATGAGATGATGAGACACCATGAACGTATCAATACTAAAACAAGAACTAAGGTATTACCCCCCCACCCTTCAAACACGCATCTCTCCTCAGCAACACTCACATAAAGTTACTCACACAGTAGAATAATCTGCATATATTACTGGTATACAATAGCAAAAGATACTAATCGTCTTGACTATTTATTACTATTATTTTGTTTACAACATTGACAATGGCCTAAAATTCCTTAAAACACAACATTCATCTTTAAACCAAGACAGAATTTCCTCATTGTTTGGCTTAGGGCCACTTAAAATAAACTTTGCCAGCCACCAACTGAAGTTCATTATATTTAAGTGTATTTGGGCTGAAATACCTGCAAGCCCCTAGAAATGTTTAGTGTAGTGAAATTTAATGAACAAACAGATTTCAAATAAATCAAAAAGAGAAGATAAGCCATTGAACATTTTAGTGATTAAGATATACAAAATAACTTTTCATGATTTAAAATATGTCTGTGTGAAAATGTATCTGTATAGATTTAATGGTAAAGGCAGTGGTTGTCTTCTCACTAGACAGCATTAATACAAACCTTTAATTTCTGAAAGCTGTCATAAGATGCTGATGTGTGATGATCCCAATGGGCTTTGATCAAGCTGTAACCACTACATTAGTTCTTAATCACATTAGGAGTAGACAAATTGATTGCCACACTTGTAATACACACTTTTAATGGTGCAACATTATTGTTGATGCTTTATGAATAACACATTTCTTGGCTTTAATTATACATTTTCCAATGCACAATGAGTGCTATTCACAGCTACCCACAGATTTCACTTATGTGGATCCTGCCACAGCTCTGATTCAGGTTGCTTTGTACCATAGAGCTAAAATTTGTGCTTTCACCCCCCATCAACAACATCACACGATATACTGTAATGGCCAACATTTCCAACATGTAGCAATCAAAACTGAAGCTACTCTCAGTAAAGACTAACCTAATGAGGTAATGAAACTTTGTGTGCCTAAGGTTCTACTTTCTTCTAGAGAAGTAGATTAAATAGTATTTCATCAGTATAATGTGTAATTTCCTTATTTAACTTGTTTTTTGCCCCGTGCAGTTGTTGCTATTTTGTCATATGACTGTTGTCCACAGGTCAGTTATTAATGAATGTAGGGGTGTAATATTTCAGTGAACGGGGGTTGGCTGAATGGCAGACATCACACTGACCAGTTGTCTGTCTCTGCCATCTGTTGACAAAACGTTGTATCAAGTGTTGTGGCTGAAACCAGTGTCAGTGTGAACGGAGCACAGTGCTAGTTTTATTGTTGCAGATGTGATAGGGTGTGATTTGGTTTCAGGTTACAGATTACAACTGGTCATTCTGCCGTTAAGGGTATAAATGTTTTTTTTTTTCGTCATGTAAACATGATAATGTGATTGAAATCAGCATAAAGTATAAATCGAATTATTCAGGCGAACGCCTGAGGCTGTATTTCCTCACCGGCGTACTCGTACTGCGATTATGCAACTTTTCATGTATATTCTGAGAACGAAACCTATTAATTCCGTCTTACTTGCATTTTTGCCTTAATTGCATTACGGACAAATAATCAGAGTATTGAGTGCACGTAAATGTAACGTGTGTGTGTATTACAAACACTAATAAAATGCTGCAGGAGGGTGCTGCAATGTTTATTATGTTTATTTGTGGTTCATATCTTGATGTTCCTGCTTTTTGGATTTATTGAACATGAATGTGTCATTGTTTACTTGCACAGAACAAAACATTGGATTTATTCTGGGTTTAGTGGGATATTAGGTTGGTTAGGTGGCATGTTCCTCTAATGAGCCCTCTAATAACAAATAAAAATAAGCCGGACAACGTTTTGATGACTTAGCATGCTTGTTTTTCCGAATGTTTGGCTGTGGCATTAATTCCTATTTGTGCGGAAGTGCCTTTGTGAGATGGAGGAGAGGGGCAGAGAGAGATGAGAGAGGGAGAAAGCTGCTTTGTGGGTTTAGCAGTCCACCACAGTCTGGTATTTCTGAATTATGCTAAGCTGCATTTGCCGAGGGCTTGCCAAAGGGTACATTTATGAGCCCAGTGCAACAGCTCATGTTGTACTGGTCCCACGGTGGATGACCCAACCCCACCAACAGACACACCTTTCTCACAGTCATCTGGGATAGATGGGGGTAGGGTGGGTGGGTGGATGGGGTCTGGGATCAGACAGACCTCTAATTCCTGCAGATCCACTGATTAAAGCCGAAATCTTTGAAAGCACAGACAGTGCTTTCCTCATGACAACCCCCCTTCTAGAAGAGGCCTCCTGCTTGGTGAGAATAGACATTTAATATTTCCTGTAACCCCTGTAACTCACAAATATAAATTTTACATGTTTCCTATATACAGATAATGTATGTCTCTTCTTTAATCAACATACATTTTGTGCCTT